>JAHWXV010940599.1:0-10082 GCA_024586415.1 Phrixothrix hirtus | reverse complement strand
ACAGGGGGGTTGGTGGTTGCCATCTATGTATAGAAGCATATACATTACCGTGAGAAAACTGATGTTGTAGATTGTTTTTACAAGCGTGAACCGGGGTTTTGCAAATGTTAATAATTATAAAAAGAATTGGTAGCAACCTGTAAAATCCTTGTCTATAATTTTTAAATACAAAATTGGTATTGGTGGTTTACCCATTTGATTTTGTTATATATAGGGTGTTCCCAAATCAATGACAGATGTTGCAGGAATTTTAAACGCGCTTACAGAGTATCTTAATTACTTAGGTGACTTAGGAATTTGAAATTTGGTACAAGTATAACAATCAGGGCCCTAATATCGTAAAAAGGAACAAATGGTATCAAGTTACCCCAACCCCCTGGGAGGCGACAAATTAAACTTATGAATATTTTGTTCAAAAGCTTAGTAATTCTCCTGACGAAGAACGGGCACCTCTTCCAATTACCTATGTATATATGTATATGAAAGCTTCTGCGTTATACTTAAAAGTGAAAAGTTAATATTTTGTTGTACATTTGTGTATTGTATTTTGCTAAACCTCAAAACGCAAGGGATTTGACTTTCAAACTCGAATTCTGATGATATAAATTAATTACATAAATTAATTACAAACAAGTGCGTGTGTGTTTATACGTAAGTCTGCGTGTAAAAATCAATCCAGGTCTGCGTGTTAGAGGTATAAGCTGAAATAATTTTACAATGATTAAATTTGATACATTTTAGATATATTCCATAGTAAATTTAATTATCTGTGCCCTGTGCCGTAAAATGCAAAGTTGTAAGTATAATATCCGGTTCGTTTTTAAGAGTAGTTTGTAATACATTTATAATACCTTTCAGTTTTTATAATGACAGCGCTTTGCATTATAAAAAGGTGTTAAGAATAAATGTCATCATACATAATATTAGTAAAAATATGATTGATGGCATCCTTAGTCACCTACTTTTATATTATACATATAAATTTTTTGTCGAAAGGACTCTGTAATTTGTTTTTTACTATTTTAGAAATATTGAATAATGGCACTATTTGAAAATTATTGTATATTCTAAGAACTATTTACTTGGTTACTCTGTATTATTTATAGTATTGACGACTTTACTGTCAATTTGAAAATGGCGTGCATATATTTTCGGTATAAACAATACATTCAGTTTTCATACGTTATTTAAATGTAGACTATTAGAGCATCCTTGCTATTTTCAATCTAAATATTTGCTATAATGTCAATATAGAATTTCAATCTACGTTTCGATCGCATGCCTTCATCGTCGAGAGATGATATGAGAGCTCTTACTTATATGAAAAGGGAAATTGAAGACTTTGTAGTAAGACTTCTTTACTTCGTCTGAAAATGACAAAACCACCGTTGCTTTTTAAGAGTACAGCTTGAAACTTGCTTACACAAAAAAGACAAAATTGTTTTTTGTTAGAAACGTATCGTTCTACTTATGACGAGCTAAACTTCGAGTTTATACAAGGGTTGTTCAATATTAACAAAAATTTTCATCAATTATTTCTATTAATCCTACGTCCCTTCTATAAAAATTGCTGACAAGTTTGAAAAAGTGAAAATTTGATGAATCATCATCAAATCTGTTGTGCATAATTTTTCTGATACTTCTTATAAATTTATTCTACAACTTCATAAATGCTTGTACGACAGTATTGGAAACCATTTTCCTTGCACTTTAAGCATTCTATAAATATTTTAGTCATCTTAAAGTTCCCGCTTTATGAAAATTAAATTGATGTCAGAAACAATTACAGATTAAAGCACACCTTTGTTGGTAAAATTTAATTATAACGCGTCCGCGGTAATGATTATTTTTCTACTAAAGTGGAGAGCATCAGCAGAGAATTATATAATTTGATTCTTGTTCTAAAATAATACTTAATTAGATTTTAGGTGGAAAATTTTCACAGTTCCTATTTGTATGTAAAAAGCGACCTCATCAAATTTATTTGCAGAAAGAACTTAGCCTCTATTGATAAATACTCTATTCACGAGTAAAGGGTTAAACTTCAATTTTAAAAAGAATATTATTTTTTGAGTAGTTCGACTTTTTTTGGTTATTAAGCTTTCCTCTGTCATGCTTTACACATTTTTGTTTGAGTTACATTAACTAACTGAAAATCTCCAATAAGCTACACAGATAGATGAATGTATCCACCTGTGGATTTGACGCTTTAATAGTTAAATATGCGGTACTTTAACACTTCGTCGGAGAAATTCCACGAGAAAAGTATTTTTACAGTTTTCCTTACAATTTATTCTATTTCTAAAGGTTTTGTGTGTATTGTATTATTTTCAGCGCGCTGTTACGTTTTAAAAGATATATTTGGGTAAATATAGTGCTGAAAAAGGACCACCTTTATTTTAATTAAAACAACCCTTTATAATCATACATGTGAGAGCTTTCATCAAAATCAAACATAGAAATATTTATTATGACCGTTTCTGTCAATACTGGGTTTCCAGTACATTTTTTAATCCGTGCACTTTTCTAATAAAGTGTATATTTTTATAAGCTGTCTCTTATCCTTAGTCAAATAACTGTAATTTATAATAGTCCTACATCGCAAAATTTTTATTAACCTTTACTGGATGTGCAAATTTTGGAATTGCAATACCTTAGAAATACCTTCTCGTACTTAGTGCCTCTTTTTAATTATGTTTTTATGTAATCCAATTACAAGTTTATCTACAGCACAAAGCTGTATTTTATCCTTTTACTTTCTAGCTTGACTGGCTCATCCTGAAAATACAAATTTTAATTTTCTCTTAGTAACGGTATTTTATTTTAAATCTGGCACGAATAAACATACAGTTCGGTGGAGCACAGTGAAAAACGATGCGACACAATAATTTAACGGGAAATTTGATTTAAAAAATATGGTGTAACTGTACTTTCTTGTTTCTTACGAAATGTTATTTTATGTATTTAAAATAATGGCACTCGCAGGAGCGGTATTTATTTATAAGCAACGATGGAATCTTGGATTCTTAAACTTATTGATCTAAGAACTTTTTCTTCGAAGACACCTACATTTTAAGATAAATGCGTTGTTGAGGTTCCTGCAAATAACCGATTGCATTGAACACAGTTTTCAATTAGAACATGAAAGGATATCCTTCAATACGAGTTTACAGCATTAAATTGTGACATAGTAAATGCGATTTAATATAAGGATTTGCAGATTTGAAGAGAACTCCGAATTTCCTGCACTTCACTATTGAAAATGAAACAAATGAAACATGTAACATGTAATCATGCGTTCATCGAATTAAAAGCGCTTAAACTATGAATGACACAGCACACCATAGAATTGAATAAATACTCAACATAGCACGCTTATAAAAGCGTAGCTTCATATTATTGGGACCCTTTCTCAACGCACATTACTAAAAGTGCATTATGTTGATCATACGAGGTGTGTCACAAAAATACGGCATTGAGTGCATAACTTGAAAAAAGGGTGGAGTTAGCAACTGTTTTGGTGACGCCATGTCAGTTTGGACTCGGCTGGTTGTGCCAGTCGAGAGTATTGCATCAATGAGTGAACACGTGCAACTGTATTGTGCCGGTAAAATATCTAATGTGTAAAGTGAACAAATAATCAACATTCAATTTCTTGTGAAACTTAAGAAAGCTGTCAGAGCAACGTTCAAAATGTTAGCGGAGGCTTATGGGGATGATACTTTATCTAGCACACTCGTGTTTGAATGGCATAAACGGTTTTTGGAGGGAAGGGATAGTATGAAAGATGACGAACGTTCGGGGTGTCCAAAATCTGAAATTACTCACCTAAACATTCCCAAAGCTCGTGCTGTGATCCAGGGTGCAGTGACTGAAGTTGTTAACTTGGATAAGGAAGCTGTTCGACGAATTTTAACCATGAAATTGAACATGAGCAAAGTTTATGCGAAAGTTATTCCAAAAGTTCTGTCCAAATACCAAAAACAATGCCGTAAAAATATGTGCGCAGACCGGCTAGAACGCATCAGAAATTATCCTGAAAGTAGGAGACAGTCAACGCAGTGGAAGTGTCCAGAATCCCCAAGACCAAACAAAGCTCGCACGTTAAAATCCAAATTCAAGGTAAAATTGCGCATCTTATCCGACATTAGAGCAATTGTAGTGGAGTGGGTTGCCAGAGGCCAAAATGTTAATCAGCATATTTGTTATGACGGTTATGACGGTACTGAAAAGGCTTTGTGAAAAAATTAGGCCAAAAAGGTCTCAGTTGTGGTATGATAAATGGCTGCCGCACCATGGTAATGCCTCACAAGGCCATATCTTGAAGCAGTTTCTAGCCAGAAAAAACATTTCTGCGATGAAGCATCCGCCTTATTCATTTGATTTAGCTCCCGATGACTTTTTTGTTTCCTAAAGTAAGTCTTGCATTAAGGGAATCCATTTTCCTCCGTTAAAGATGTTCGGGATAAAACGGAAACCCTCTTGAACGACCTTCTAAAAGCCGAGTTCCAGAAATATTACCAACAATGGCAGCAACGAATACAGAAGCGTGTGAATACCGAAGGAAGCTACTTTGAAGGTGATAACATCGCGGTTAACTAATTATGTACTTACACTGATTTATGGGAGCACCCCAATTTTTTTGTGTCGACCTTCAATTACTAACCCAAGAAATCATACGAAGATGATGTTGGTATTATTGATAAACAAAACCCGAGGAGTGCTCAAAGTATTTTTGAAACCAAATTGGCCGTCGAATGGAGTCTAAATCGACACATATGCCAATATCAGTCTCATTTTGAAATGAAAGTGCACCCACACATACAGTTTTTTGTAATCAACCAGAAGTCGCAAATTGTGAGCTGAAGTGAGTAAGAAATTCAAAGCTGCTGCAGCAAAATAGGACAAAGTTTGCTATGAATGGGCATTAAGCTTTAATTTTCGGACCTTAGAGAACTTTAGGCACATAGTTTTTTGTAAAACATGACGTTATGGCAGTGTTCGCCCTCCCAGATAATAAATCGTGTTTAATAGGGCAACGACGTTTTAAATCGAAATAGGATATCAATGTCGCGTTTATTTATGATGGAAACACAATTATATGATGTACGAAATTTCACATCGGATTGTTGGTACGCATACGATAAATGCAGTTTTCGATCGCATTTCAACGACGCGTATTAAAATAATCGAGAGACTTTACGTAACCATAACGAAAGTAGTCACCAAAAGTGTGATCACACGATCTGAGCAGCTAGTTAACGTCACGGAAAGTTTCTGCCAATAAATCCAATATTTCTCGTCCTATGTGGCATATGTATCGTTTTCCCGAACGAAGATGTTACTAAAATTCATACCAAACTAGCGAAACCAAAGAAATTTGCGTGTCATTACGCAATTAACGCCCTGCCTTGCTCATTCTTAAAAAAAAAGGAAATAATGACCCCGAAAAACCAAAATTCACATCACACACTGATTCAGTCCAGATACTGTGGACGTGCATTGATAAACTGTGGATACGATTTATTCCGAATACAACAGTTATATTTGTTTTATGAGTAATTTAATCAAAAGTTTTTTGTCTAAATCTGTGTCTGATAAAGGAGTGCTGCAATTTTTTCGGGAATAGGTATGAAAACACAATGAAAATGCAGTAATAATGCTTCTATCGTTTTTCAAAATATTCTCCCTTAAAATCAACGCACTTTTGCATGCGCTCGGACCAGCAGAAGCACTTTTTCTATTCCGAAGATGGCATAGCAGAAATGTGAGCTTTGAATGCTTCCACAGAATCACCAGGTGTTGAAAAACGGGTTCCACGGAATTTATTTTTGACAACCGGGAATAAAATGAAGTAATTTGGACTTAAATCCGGACTATATGGACAATGAGTCATTAATTCTATCTTTTGCCGCTTCAAATAATCGACAGTTTGTGATGCTGTGTGTGACGATGCATTGACATGGTACAAGATGAACCGAAGTTTTGCTTTAGTTTTTCTGATTTCATTGATGACTTCCGGTAAGCAAATGCTTGTATACCAATCAGCATTGGCCGTACGCCGATCCTCTAAAACGACGACAGCAACATCACCAGTAACACTGAAAAATGTTGCGACGATTTTTTCTGAAGCATTTCGTGGACGGACTTTTGTTGGATTCAATTCATCTTGACATACCCAAATGCACGACTTTTACTTTGTTTCGGGCTCATATGAATACATTCAAGTTTCGTCACCTGTAATGATGTTATAAACCAAATTTGAAGCACCCCGGTTAATTTGTTTCAGCATTCCCTTGCTCCATTGAACACGAACAACTTTTACAGCCTCCATCAAATTATGTGGAATCCATCGGGCACATAATTTTTTCACACCTAAATGTACATGCAAAATCGCTGATATTTGTTTCATGTCGGTGCCAAGGGTTAATTATATTTCACGATAAGTCACATGCCGATCCTTCTCAATCATCTCACTCACAGTATCAGTGTTTTTTGAAACAACACTAGTTCGCGGCGAAATTCCTCACTGAGACTACTGCGACTAAATTTAAATTCTTAAAACCAGCGATAAATTGTTGTTTTGGATGGTGCATCGTTACCAAAAGCCGAAACAATACGATCCATACATTGTTGTTGAGTTAAATTACTTTTAAAATCATAAAAAACCATTGCACGAAAATGTTTGCGATTTAATTCCATTTTTGTCGATAGTTGTTTACCTTACTCTTAAATACAAACGTTACCAAACGATGTTTTATTCAACTGTCAAGGCTACATAACCTAGAAAATGTCAAATTTTACGAAAATGCTATCTATGATTCTCTAACAACGATGGAAGTAGTCGATTCCCGAAACATATGCAGCACCCCTCGTACCATAATCTCCAAGACATCCGAGTCAATTAGAGCATACATGGGAGTGAACCTAAATTTTTTGTTTGCAAAAGGCTAAGAATTGAGTGATTTTGCTTTCTGGCATACTTTTACAATTATAATTAGAATGACCATGTTTAAGCCACAACACAGGCGACGGTTCGCAATTTTAAAACAATTCGTCGAATTGTGACTCCTATTAGCTAATTATGGAACTACAAGTTTCACATTACCCATGATGAAGTTTCAAATCTTCTGACAAACAATGGCAGTACATTCCTTGCAGCAATAGCAGTGATCGCTCTCAAAAAATTTATAGCTTCTACTGAAAAACGCTTTGGATTTGATTAGTCCGTAGTTCTAACGTTCAGTCACCTTCTAAGACCAAAAATTTACTTTCTTAGCGTGTCAGCACGTTATGAAATTAACTTGGTTTTCACCATGACTAGTCTCACCCAATTAGCTTTTTGCACTTTCGTTAACCTTTTTGAAACCCATGAAGCAATTATTTTCAACATTAAACCTTTCATAAAGGATTATGTGCGTTTATGTGAATTCAATACCAAGAGCAGCTTCGATCGTTTGGTGTCATCTGCTATCATCTTGTAAATACTAGCGATATTTTTCAGAGTTACTGCTGAACGTGGTGTATTAGTATGCTATCCATCATTAATCTAATTACAAATACTACAAAAGTTCCTAAAAATCTATAAATAGTAGCACAGGATGGTGGTTCATTGCCAAATGCCACATCACACATTCTTTTTCAGGTAGATTAATTCTAAAAACATAGATCATAGCTGAGTGATTCCTAACATTGTTATGCAATAAAATCTGCTGGGTGTAACTATTGTATATAGTACAGGGCGTCCTAAAAGACAATATTTAGTATAGGGTATATATTTTATTTTTCTCTAACAAAGGTTAATATGTGATTTTTTGAGTTAAAATAATAGATCAAACCCCACTTTAACAACAAGGGTAAATCTTATTGTTTATTTAACTTAGGGTCAGTGTTCTAATTTCCGTTTACATTTACCTGCTCGTTCATTACCATTGTATTAGTCTTGTATTAACAATGGTTTACATGAAATAGTAGTTTGGGATAAAAATGTGCTGTCAACACATATTTCAGGCCCGAGATCGATTTTTACAGCATGAGGCGTAATCCGAGCTTTGTAAAGAACATTGAGGGCTTGACATGTGACAGCGCACTTTTGTGTTCATCCAGGCGCATTCAGAGAAGACACTAATGTACTTTAAATTCTGAGGTTAATTGTGACAGTTGTCAAATTAGGTATATAAACTGTAAAGTTTATATATTTAGTTATGTACCTGTTTTGTTTATATATTTTAAAAAATGAATACCAAAAATATTTAGAAGATAAGTTTCCAGGGAGATTCAAATATCCACTCTTAGATACATTATTAATTAATATATATTAAAAGTGCTACTTAATTTATTATTTTGAATTCAACAAAGCACACTCTAACATTTGTTACAGCAAAAATAGAATTTTTATACATGATAAAAAAGAAGTATTATCGATTCGCAAGGTGTAATTCACTCGCGATTTCAACGTTCTTCTAATAACATTTGCTTTTTTATCGTGTATAAAGTGTAAGCATTAAAATTAAATATTTGCACCAATGCTTAACACGAATTGCAAAAAGATTGGCCTAGAATCAATGTTAATTTTGCTTTTAGTTTGTTTTCCCTTTTTAGATAATGAGACTTTTGGGACGCCTTGTATATCGATTTTTTATATGCACAATAAAAAAATTCATAAAGTCATCGGATTCGTAATACTTCAACAATATCAACGTGACTCGTTAATTTTAGATAAAACTATATACTTGTAGAATTTGCAATGTCCTGGATAGCAGTTGTATAACCGTTTCCGTCTAACATTTTCCTATTGGTGATGCAAATAAAACTTCAATCCAATTCGTGAATATAATATTCTTGTATTCCAATACACTCGCTGCATCTTATGGTTTACAGTTATCCTAAAAAAATTTCCAACGGTTTGCTGGTGAAGTTCTTACAACTCGTATTGCTTGACAGTAGCTGACATAGCTAGCTGCAAATCTGGCCTTCATAGGATCCCCTAAGTTTTTCCGTAGACAGGCTTAAAATGTACTCTCCATTTCTATTCTTGAAATCGATCATCAGTATTCTTTTTGAGATTTAAAACTAAGTGACCTTTCCTGCGCTGGGTTTCGTTAGGTCTACACCATTCCATGGATTCTGTTTCTAATACAGTATCTGAGTACAGGTTTACTGATTCATCCTCTACAACGGTGAACGCGCAATGCTTTATCTTGTTTGATGGGGCAAAAGTACATAAATTAGTTAATATTTTTGATCGAGATATGGGTAGAACTGTAAGTTGCTGGAATAATAATAATAATAATCTTTATTTGCCTGTTGGATCAAAGATGATATAGACACGTCAATACAATTAATATAAACATATATGCTTACAGAAATGCAAGACAAAACTATAAATACGGTTCTACACGTTGTCATTTAAGAACACGTGTATGAAATAATAATTCTTATTTAATAGAAACATCTTAAGCTGCTTCTTAATTATATGTACTGGTACATTTGTTTTTAAATAGCCAGGCAAATGGTTGTACAATTTAGTTCCCGCATACAACGGTGCTTTTTTGTAGCAGTAGGTGTTATGTTGATTAATTTTCAACTTGACTCCATTTCTAGTTAAGTGGTTAAAGTAATGCGAATTTGTTCGGAATCCACTGAGATTCGTTTTGGCGAACATAATGGATTTAGGAATATAAATGCATGGAAAAGTTAAGATCTTATATTTCTTAAACTACGATTTGCAAGTTGTTTTGAAATCTAAATCAAACATAAGCCTAACTATTTGTTTTTGCATTATAAAAACCCTTTCAGATGTACTAGCAGCTCTCCATAATATTACATTATATGTATACCATTCCATAATAAATATTCATAATACATTTTAAGTTAAGCATTTTTTTATTTGTAAAATTAAATAGTAATACTTTGCCACATATATAATTTATGTGACATTTCCAGCTCATGTCTGAATTTACATTTAGCCCTAAAAATTTTACATTATCTGCTATGAGAATTGATTTATTGCCAAGTTGTATGTTATGTTGCAGATCAGTTTGTTTACGAATATAAAAATTTACACATACTGATTTCGAAAC
>JAHWXV010940540.1:0-10509 GCA_024586415.1 Phrixothrix hirtus | reverse complement strand
TTATGTAGTTAATTAATTAGTTTTAGCTACGCCGACTATCATATTCATTCCGAACGTTTCGGACCTGATACATATAACGTACACCTTGCCTGCTAATTCAGCTTCTGGACCCTTCTCCTTCTGAAAACTACCTGAGGCACTTGTATACAGACTTCATACCACCAAAAAGGCTACGATTGGTATATATAAGAATCAACATCACTTTGCGGTCGTTACAATACGAGCTAAGTAATAGGCTTTCGCCTCATTAGTTCTGTGCTTAACAAGGGTATCTTAACACAGCGAAATTAGAGAAATCTTTAATAATAAAACAGTAGTGAACGTTAAAAATTAGATTAATAACTATGGCTATTCTGCTATGTGTTTGGATCTAAAAATTTAAGTGATAAAAAAGAGCAACGAATTAAGTTATCCACGTAAAAGTAAATGCGCAGTTAATGTAACATAGTTTAAAAGTATACAGTTCTAGAAAGTATCCTTTTGGCTAGAGTGCTAATTAACATCGTAATATGCGTGTATAAATTTTGCCAAACGCTAACAAACACAGGTACTAGTAGTGTTTCCGATCCCCTTTTTCATCTAGTTTAAGGCATTGTCTGTCTGAAAAACTGCCAAAATACAAATAGAAGTAAAAAAAAACTGGTGTGAAACAACGCACGACTTATCTTACGTATTACATATATACCAATACTGTTCACAAATGATTAAAATATTATTAACCTTTATTTTGAGAACGATAGCTGCAACAGTCACCCATCCAAATTACTAGGCACGCAAGACGTTGCTTAACTCCAAAGATTTTCTCTGATAACTCGCATCAACGCATTTCTTCAGGGAAATGGCTAAATTCACGTAAAAAGATATCAAAGTCATAAGAACAGCGGTAATTAATAAAATTTGTATAGCCGCTTTCGAGAAAATGTCAAAAATCTTAAAAATCGCAAGAATAAAGTGGCACTTCCGGTACTTCGATTTTAACTAAATTCTTGCCGTCGTATCTCAGGATGGTAGCCAACTTAAATATAAAATGTCATATTTTTACAAGGTATAGTTTTTGAGATATGTTGTTCACAATTAATACTTTAAGTACTTCCGGTTAATCGAGTTTCAGAAATTCATTAGAGAAACCGGAAAACAGAACTAAGTAGGTAAGAAATAAACAAAGTTTAAAAAAATCGTTATCGTCGATCTCAAAAAAATCACGAAAAACTAACTATTCGGAAAGTATCTAAAAATTACAGAAATAAAGTGGTACTTCCGGTTATTCAATTTTAACCAAATTCTTGATTTTACATACGAAGGCAATTGTGTCCACAAAAATGGATTTTCATATAGCTAGGACTTGTAAATCTCCTATGAAGTCATTCAGCGAATATTTTGTAATTTTATGAGTAATGTCATCAAGTCATCAAGATCATTTAAAGTACACCCGCGTGGCTTGTTTTTTCATCACACTCCAATTGATACTCTTCTGGTGCTTCCGGAATAGTTAAACCATCTCTATATGGAAAAGGTTGAATGAATGAGGAGATATTCGAATAGGTTATATTCCTCTTCTTCTTTTTAGATAATCCTTGCCAAATAGGTGATATTATAAGGTTGAATGAATGAGGAGATATTCGGATAGGTTATATTCCTCTTCTTCTTTTTAGATAATCCTTGCCAAATAGGTGATATTATACAAAAATAGCAGTCTGTTGAAAGTTTGGGGATTTTCATCAAATCACGGGCACTGCAAAGGATGTTAAACGACCTTTACGGTTAATTCAATTTCGCAAGCTATTGGCACGAGTGTTACAAACAATCTGCAGTGTCCATGTTTTATTTTGATTTTAAATTCAGCAACCAAAATAACGGTGATATACCGCTTCAATTAGTAGCATGGTCGTTAGTTTCCCACTTCCCACCACAGACATAACAAGAGTTGCCAGACAAACAAATTTGAAGCCTTTTAAATGGAGAAAAAGAAATCAGTAAACTGTACATAAACTATAGCGCACTATAAAAATCTGCGTGCGTGCGTGCGTGCGTGCGTGCGTGCTTGCGTGCGTGCGTACGTGCGTACGTGTGTGTGTCTGTGTGTGTGTTCGTATATGGTCAATATATCTCGAAAACCAAACATCGTAGAAAAGTGAAATTTTATAAATGTTTATTACTGCCTTAGCACCTCCTATTAAGAATTTAGTTAAAATCTAATGACCGGAAGTGCCACTTAATTCTTGTGATTTTTAGGTTTTTTGCAATTTTTTCGAAAATGGCTCTAACGGTTTTTTTAAACTTTTTTAAACTTCGCCTATAATGATATATTACATGAACTGATTGGTTTCTCTGAGAAAATTCGTTGAAGTGAGTTATTGATAAAAATCTCTAGAGTTATGCAAGGTTTTGTCTGGCCAGTAACTTGGATTGGTGAGCTTTGCAATTATCGTCCTCAAAATAAAAATAAATTAATATTTTAATGATTTGTATGCATTATTTACATACTTAATTACTTTTTATTTAAATATATAAATTAATTTGCTTTAAATGAGCTTAAAATTTAATTATAAAACTCTTTGTACATGTATGAAGGAAATTATAAATGGATGAATTATTTATGCTCTTAAATTAATTTTAGTGTTTACAATTTAGGTGTGTAGGAAGGTAATTAACGTTAATAAATTCAAATTAAATTTAAAATGCGTAAGAGAAAGCCGTGTGCTGTTGCACACCAAATATTTTAAGTACAATTGTGAAGTAATAACTAAAACTGTAATTACGCATATAACGCATCAGACATAATGTGTAAACCTTGATTTTTAAAAACTAGTATACAGTTCTGGCGGTGAGAGACAACAAATCCTAACAATGTAATCATGCGTTGAAATTACGAGTAGGTATATAAACAGACAACTCTTAAACTTTCCTAATTAAAAAGTAATTTTTAATTAACGAGGGTGTTGATAATTAATAATACTTATTTTGAAATAAGAAAATTGGATAAATAGGAATATTTGATAAAAAGATATATTTCAATTATGTTCAAAAAACGTTACAATATAGTTTTAGTTGTGTTTTATTATTTGTTCTGTAAACAATTTTAGGGCTTCTAAAACTATTTATCTCCAAAAGACAAACACGTTGATGATTAGCAAGTACCACGCGTCGTCGATACCCTTTTATTCAATAATAATAAGGGCATTGTTTGGCTTGCTAATTAACAGTTGTTGTCATTTCGGTATACAAAGATAAATTCGACTTGATAAATAGCAGTAATTACCCATATAACTAACAGCCATTTGTGCAATTTTTTTATATAACTGTTATGTTTTAATACATTAACAAATTAAGTAATCCTACATTTACTTGTATAGAATTTTGTAACGAGATCTTTACAAGAAAATAATTATGCAAGAACTCATTATCATCTTTATATCAGATTTCATTAATGGTAATTCTTGCACGAATAATGGCACAAACACAAAAAGTGCTGGAAGCTAAGGATGCCAATTAATGCTGTTTTCTTCCTTATATCTTTCGTAACATAAATTAACATATAATAATTACTGTAATAAGGAAATTTATAGAATAGCCTAAAACATTTATGCAGTTAAGTATATTTTCTTGTTACAGCGATTCGACTGGCCAATCGCACGTCCAATACAAGAAAATGAGGGTCTACAGATTGAACTTATTTCCAGAAGTCGTTTATTTCCGGACAAAATAATAGGAGTTTATGGCTTAGTCCTGCAAAAGGTGGTGAAAGATGGAAGACTTTCTGTTTTTGATAACCTCACCGATAGCAATCATAAACCTCTTTCTGTAAGTATGTTTTTCAAATACTAATTTATAAAATGAAGAGGTTGCACTTAATTTAATCATTTCGTTAATCCAGTTACATGATTAACATCTTGGCTAGAATTTAGTTAGGAACTTACTCAAATTTGCAATCTATCCTAAATAAATTAATTTCAAAGTTGTTCATGCCTAACGTGAAGTATAATTTTCATTATCCTTTCTAGTGAGATGAAAATTGTAAATATAAAGAAAAGTAGCACATATTTCCATAATTCACAACTAAATAATTTTTCCGGCGGCATTTATTGAAATATATAATTTTAGTTGTTATAAATAGAAGTTAATACTTAAACTGAAAAATGTACATTAGATATGCTACCAAAACTAATTTTCTCTATCTGATGTCCTTACGTCTTGCCTACTTTATAAATACCTAATTTTAAAATTAATTAATACAGAAATTCAATTATAAAAATAAATTTTGGGCGATTCTTTTTAGTGCTCCAACGATCAATATCCAATTATCTTCCCGACGCGGTCTAATTATTAATTAAATTTTCTGGTTGATTACTAAACGCCTCTATACACAAATCCGCCTTTATATTAACCAAATTTTTCCGAGTGTCCCGGATTTCCAGCATTGTACTTGAAAATGACATTCCGTTCGTATTAAATATTTCAAACACTATGTTTGGCACATAAATTTAATTTAAAAGAATTAATTTTGGGCAAATCGCTTTTAAGGCTTTAAAAGTACTATTTTCTATAAAACCACGTATTATTGGAAGGCGATTAATAAAACTGTCCATTGTAGCAAATTGTCAATGAAGTAAACGTCAACCCCTAATTTCACAAATTAGATCCTGCTTTTACTTTTAAATGCTGATCGTTAATTTTTTAAAAGAGGTTAACTGCAATCAGTTATCCATAATGAAAATGAATTTTAAAAATTATGTAAATTTTATACAAAGTTGACAAAATATGTAAATTTTTGTAGGAAACGCGTATTATTCAAAAAAAGGCATAATTCTTTTGAAATTCTGCCAAATATTTACCTACTATCAAAGAAAAAATATGCTATCATTGCCAGGGTTTACGTGATATCGATTAAACTATGTATCTTAAATTAATTGTGAAAGCTCCAACTTTTTGTAGGGGCAAGCTTAGATTCGCAGAAGTAATATATTCGTTCCCTTTTAAATTAGATTTTACAATCTATATTCCAGTTTTACGGCAATTAAGATACCTGCTTATATATTTCTTTAATTGCAGCCACAATTAAAAACGTTCAAGTTATAACAACTACTTTTAACGTTATTACTAAAGTGGCGACATCCACAAGTACATCATAAAATGCATAACAACATTAGAATAACTATAAAGATCCGTCATAAAATTGGTCTTAGCCTAATTGGTTACCCTTCCATTTTCAAAACAACAAATAGGTTAACTCAATATACGAGGGTTGCTCTATTAATGTTGAGCCCGCCTAGGAAGCTATGATTGTACGTTATAATTTTTATTATGACAATTGAGCATCATTTTTTACGAGTTTAACGCAAGTGACACCAAGAGAAAATATTACGGCTTTCTGAAATTCAATAACGAGCATTTGTCAGCAGTAATTTTCTACAATTTCAAGTATGGGTTAAGTCGGCAAGAGTGCTTTAATGAGATGAAAAACATGTTTGGTGTTGAATAATGTTTATTAGCTACCGTTAAATGCTGGTACAACAAATTTCGTTTTGCCGTAAATTTCTGAAGGATGCACATCCTGCACATCCAAAAATTGCAACGACTGAGAAAAACATTAAGATTGTGCAAGGTAAGATAGAGAAAGACCGTCATCTTATTATTCGGAACATCAAGGAACCCTGTACATTAGTGTGAAAGCGATCAATACTATCTTGCACAATCATTTACATGTACTCAAGCTTTGCGGTCGCTAGATAGCGCACAATTTATCAGACCTTAAAAAGGAGATCGGTGAATTGGAGCAAAGTCATACTCAAACACTTTTACCGAAGGTCGTATAATCTAGTACATAATATTGTAACAGGCGATGAAAGTTGGGTACATTCATATGATCCCAAGGAAAACAACAGTTAGCTGTTTGGGTGTTCCAAAATGAGGCGCCTACAACAGACGTTGTACGGGAAAGGAATGTGACCAATAAAATGATTGCTACCTCTTTTGGAATGACTGAAAACGTTGCAACCGCAGCACTCAACGATCGATGTGTTATTAATTTACAATGGTATAATACTGTTTATTTGCTCGAAGATCATCAAAAAGTAGGTGAAAAGCGATCAAGATGAAGGCTTATCCTACATTATGAGACAATGCTCGTGTACATACTGTCGCTAGAACATCAGCATATTTAAGCGAGAAAAATGTTGAATCAATCAAAAATATGTTTTATCCTATAAGGCTCAACATTAAAAGAGCAGCCCTCGTACTTGGTATTTAAAAGGTCGCCGCCAAATAAAGTTGAGTATCTAATCGGAACATCTTAATACAATTTTTAGAATATTGTAACACTAAAAGGAAACCTCGCATGGCGTACCCTATCGATTTTGGTGAATTTTGTATATCTTATAGAGGATTAAAATTTAAGAGACATATTTTTCTAACGGCGCTTGATCCTTGACACTGTATTTAGCTAGACTTTTCAAATCTAACTTCAACTTCATTCTCCAAGTACCGTGGTCATAAATTAATGAACCAAGAATACCGAAACACATCAATATATCTCGCAGAGGAAAGCTGCTTATGTAGTAATGGTTGTAATTCTGTAATATTGTTTGTTAAAAATACAATCGGAGAAGTATCTTTCGAAATTCTTCAATGTTTTAAACCTAAACGCATAAAAACGTTGACTTTTGCCTGTGGTTCTTTTCGGGATAATCTTAACCTTCGTTTACAACGCCAATAGGATGTCAACTCCAAGAATCGAGAAGAAATAAACCTTCTGTGTCAACATTTGGAAAAAATATACTCATTAGTCATTCGTTCAAATGACTCCAGAATGTGAAAATAATAACTAATTATACCTGAAGTAAGTATTCCCAATTTTGATTCCGTTACAAGATTAGTAGGCTTAAACGGCTTTTGCTCCCCTACTGGTTTAAACCGTCTGTCTGACTCTTTTAGAACTAACAGAAGCGGTGAGAGTAGTTTACCATCTGCGGAGATCGTTGGCTGAATAGTTTAACTGTGTGTCGTAATTTTACAAAACAACCAATTTGCCTTGTACCTTCAACTATACCAAAGTTCTGTTTAAAATGCTTTTCCAGTTGAAAACCATTTTAATCTGAATTGTAGAAATTTCACCTCATTGGTAAACTTTGCAGCGTTTCTACTCAATTTTTTGACATTTTCAAATTATCTTTGGGTAATAAAAACGTTAATAATGTTTTCTTATATTGTCCGACGATTTTGATTAAACTCTATCGACTAGATATTTGAAGCTTTAGTGCGCACATCTTCATAACCATTCTTCTTTGGGCTTGTAGAGCCCATATTTTTATATATGTGTCATACACCGTTAATGCAGTTTTAAAATTATCTAGTGTGTCTATATTTAGAGATTCTTCATGGCTTTTCACTATAGGTTTATTAAAGTAATGTGCTCATCATATTACCTATTTTTTATTTTTAACCGTAAAACTTGTTTAAAAGACATATCCCTGCTGATTCGTCATGGTGGTTAGATAAGACCTTAATTACTTACGAACAAAGATTCACAATAAGAATGTTGGAGATTCCAATTCATTTATTTGAATCTTACTAAAATGTTTCATTTGAATCAAACGGTATTTGCTTGTCAAAAGTCGTCAATTGATATGCATTAAATTAATTGCATTATAAAGCAACTTCCTACAAAATAATTACTTAAGAAAACAAGTAATTAAAAAACACCAAAAAGAAAATAAGTGTTAACAGTATAATTGTAATTAATTAATAGAATTTCCTTAACGTGTTTTAACTAATGAAAATATTACAGATACGTTTTGTAACGTCTGAATTGAACGAATGTTAAAATATAATAATCTAGTGAATACATTCAATTTGGCTTATCAGACTAGTATTTTGATACGGTCGCAAATCGAATCCGACAAAATGTTTTTTTCCACCAAGGCACTTTATATTTAATACAATTAATATTATTGAAGGCAGAAAGTTAATAAATTTAATGTAATTAATGATAGAAAAATTAATATCTATTTTTAATAGGAGAAAAAAAACCGGCACAACTTAGCAGCAAATTGCTGCGGAAACAAAATGTTTCAAGAATAACAATCAAACAGTTAATGACTTTGCCTTTCGAGGTTAAAGCTAACTAGATAGTTGTAATAATGAAAGAAGTGCGTGCGTGCGTGCGTGCGTACGTGCATGCTAACGTGTATGCGTACGTGCGTGTGTGCGTTTTCATGTGTATCCACACAAATATACTGACTTCCAAAGGTAATGCACCTATAAAAAATTAATTTAGAGTGCTGAAATTTTCGCTAATGGTGTATCTGTTTACACTCAATCTGTCATAAACCACACATCCGTAAGGACGCCCTAATTGATTGTTTTGTTTACTTTTGTGATTAGTTAAATGATAGCAAAATGTAAACTGTTGAGTTGTTGGAATACCTGATAAACTTTTCCCCAGTTGTAAAGTTTTTAGAGAGAGCATATTGTGAGTATATATTGAGATCGATATTCATTTCACTAAATTGTACGACTTTTGAGGAAATTCTGTATGATTACCATGCGCATTTGGTATCAATAGTCTAGCGAATGTTAAGAATAGCGGCGTGTAGAACAGGGTGTCTACGTTGCAGCAACGATCACAAATGCTGTCTTTTATGTTATCAATCTGCTTGTGGTTGGTCTCGCACATCAGTTGTTTGTATTGGTTAGTTGTATAGTTTAATGCAAAAAGTTCTCTGAGTACAATTTATTATTCTATTTTCATTTTCTTTAAATTTTGAGAGTTGAATTTGTTTTCAAATTACAAGGCTTGATTATTTGGTGTATTTCATTATTTATCCTTTGTATTCCTTCAGAATTAAATATCTTTCACATTTGACTTGTTTTTCCGTTTAATTTAGTTTATGCCATTTTAAATTATGCAAGCCACGATGTTTGATTTATTTTGTAAAATTCCTTAATTGCAATTTGTTATAGGAAAAAGAATTATGCACATGTATCAATTTGAATAACTTTAATAAAATTCTATAAAATATTGTTTGACTTGGATAATCATATATTAAAATTTAACTAAAAGGAAAGAATTAAAGTACATCAAAATTAGCTTTCAATTAGTTAAATATTTGTTTGTTTTAGCGTTCTCTTTTTTAATTTCTTCGTCGTTAATTCTATTATTCTTTTGAACAAAAGCAGGTATTTCGTTTACTAAACGTTTTAAGGTAACTGAATACTTTAACTTAATTTTAAAAATAAATGAGTTCCTTATAATCCTCGAGAAATATCTTTACAGTTACCGTTAAATATAATTGTAGGAATTAGTAGAAAGAAAATCCATACTAATTGAAAGTTAAAATATGCTTTCCACTCATTTTGCAATAATTGATATTGTGATAACGTTAATACCAATTTTATAATTATTATTATCTCCTGGTGCATAATTCCTTATCTATACAAATTTAATAAGTTCGATCAATTTAATTTTATTAATAGTTCATTTATGTTAAAGGTCCTTTTGAAAGATATTTTAGTTTTAAATATTTCTACAAGAAAAAACGTTGAAACAATGTAATTTATGTTTATTTTTTACACCATAGACGTTTTTGAACTTATTAAAATAATTTTTTAACGTTTTGAACCACTTTTCAAACTATTACTCCATAAAATACAGCAACATTTCACAAGAAAGTTCAAATTAAAACTGAATTGAACTAGCGCTAAAAACTTATTAACGTCATAACTAAGAATATTTACCTAACCAAGGACGCCAGAGAAAATTGAACTTCGCTAAATATGGAATATAATGTAATATATATCCCCTAAAATTACTAAGACTCAATTAATTTTATCTGTATTGAATCAGTCTAGCATTTTGTACACTGATTTTATAATTAATGATACACGATATATCCTGAAACCTGTACTTCAATAACTATCCTAAATTGTAATAAAAGATTAAAATTCAACAAAGCATGTATCAAACCAATTAAATATAACAAGTAATATCGATTCCACAGTTGGGTACTTCCGTTCTCTAATAACAATGGATTGGCAACCTCTCTACTTTAACCTAAATTAAATTAAAATTACCATATACATATTGGTTACATATACAAGATGACGCCCAAGAATTACGATCTCATCGCTTATAATCGTATGTTCATATGTTAAACTTAACATGAATTTTCATTCAAAATCATAAAACAAATGAATAATTTATAACATTGCGCTTACCGAACAAATTGTTTGTTAGAACTCATGTAGTTTACAGTATGCTAACTATTTACTTACAAAAGCGATTTAAATTTAAATGAGTGAAATAAAAATACAAAAGTTGGATTGCTCTTCATAAAACTATGGCTAACAATGAACAGTGAAAATTACCTTAAACTCTTCGCTGTCGAGATGCTCTTCCATAATCTCTCCGGTACCGAAGTAGTAGGAGATGGGGGGTTCTGGATCCACAATTGGGTCAAGGTCATCAACCCATTGACCTTGACCCAATTGTGGATCCAGAACCCCCCTTCTCTG
>JAHWXV010940482.1:0-14435 GCA_024586415.1 Phrixothrix hirtus | reverse complement strand
ACTTTTAAAAATACGTTTTTTTTCTGGGGAACAGCTCTTTTCTCCCACTATTAATCCATCAAAAAAACCAAGTTCAAAGTAAGATGGAACTGATGCTGCACCAAGTTATTATATACAATTAATTTTGAACGGTATGTTAGTATACACTATTGCAACGTGTTGAATTTTGATACAAAATCATCGAATTGTGATGTCAACGTTGACGCCACTGTTGAATTCCGAAACGCGCCCATATTAACACAGACATAACTTAGGTTAGCAAACAGAAGGATTATCTAAACTTACAAATATAAAAATAGTAGTATCAAGATTTAATTAAATTTTAAAAATTATACAAATGGAAAACCAAGAATTAAAAATTTACCAAGTGAAAATAGTCATATTATAGTTGAAATAATTCCTAATAAAATGTTTATAAATAATTATAATAGTAGTAAGTTTTTTCCCAAAAACTGTAGAATTTGCTCGGTGGTAGTTGAGGAAAATTTAAATACAATTTGCATCAATACAACCGAAGCGAATAGAGAAGAGATATTCCGCAAAAAATTGTACTTGTGTTGTCCTGAATTAGTAAGTTTATATTATATTTTTATTATATATTTTAACTTCTTTATTAACAGGATTTACGTATTAGTTCCAAAGAAATTTTATGTATAAATTGCTATAAGTGTCTTAATGCTATAAACAGACTCATTCATAAATGTTATGTTTTATATACACAGAATTTGTATTTATCAGGGAGTTCTGATAAAAGTGAAATCAAAATAGAAGAAGTTGATTTAATCGATACAGAGGCTTCTTTAGATATAAAACACTTGCAGTTAATAGGTAGTGATAATGAATCTATTATTCAAAAATATAACTCCAAAAGCACATCATTTGAATGCTCTCAGTGTGGTTTTAGCAGTATGCATAAAACAAATTTTAAAATTCATTTGCGTATCCATACTGGAAAGAAACCATTCAAATGTTCTAAATGTAACTTTAGCAGTGTGCGCAACAGCAGTGTGAAAAGACATATGCATAGACATACAGGAGAGAAACCATTTCATTGCTCTTATTGTAATTTTAAGTGTACTCAAAATTATAATTTGAAAAGACATATTATGGCTACCCATACTGGAGAGCAACCTTACAAGTGTTCTCAATGTGATTTTAATAGTGTGCACAAGCATAATTTAAAATACCATATGCTTATTCATTCTGGAGAGAAGCCATTTAAATGCTCTCAATGTGATTTTAGTAGTGTGCACAAGAACAGTTTGAAAAGTCATATGTGCAAACATACAGGGGAGAAACCATTTCACTGTTCTCAATGTGATTATAAATGTACTCAAAATTGTAATTTGAAAAGACATATTATGGCTTACCATACTAGAGAGCAACCTTACAGGTGTTCTCAATGTGATTTTAGTAGTGTGTACAAACATTATTTGAAAAATCATATGCTTTTTCATACTGGAGAGAAACCATTCAAATGTTCTCAATGTGATTTTAATAGTGTGCACAAGTCCAGTTTGATAAACCACATATTAATTCATACCGGAGAAAAGCCATTTCATTGCTTTCATTGCGATTTTAAGAGTACTCGAAAGAGTAGTTTGAAAAGACATATTGCCACCCATATTAAATAAAAAAAATTCAAGCATGACACTTCAGTATATATTCGAAACAATGACCCTTTATGCTATAATAAACATGTTATAAAGAAAATGACTTGCATGTATTTAATAAATAATAATGCTCTTCAACATTTATAACTTATTACAAAACTAAAACACATCAATCTACTACTAAGGAACTTGCTTCACTGCCATGCTTGGGATGTGCATAAAGTTGCGAAGATTCTTATCCAACGAGAACAAATTTTAAAGAAATTTAAAGAGTCAATTCTTGTTGATTCATATATTCGTATTGCTATTAAATTTAAAAATATTTATCTCCGAAACAACTGAACATATTTGGAAAGAAATGACTAATATATCATCACATGTAAACTTTTGCTTCTGTAATCTCAATAATTAAAAAGAATACTCATCATTTTTGAAAATTTAATACATAGTTTATATCTTTGATTTAAAACTTGATAGATTTTGGACTTGTATTGGTTTCCATTTTAAAGGTCTACATAATATATGAAACAAATTGCCAGTCAACAGTTTTTAAAAAATTCAATATTTTTGGTTTTTGACATCAATAGATTTGTTTTCGATTTTAATGAAAATTGCTTCATTTCCTACTGGTGCCATACTATACTCAAATATGAATTTTGGTTGGGCTATCTCAATCACACAGACTTGGACTACCTTCTTGCCATGAATTCCATAAGTTTGATTCCTTGTAATTTCATTGAAGAAATCTCAACAGTTATAGCTGCATGAGATTGCTTTATTTTATTGCTTAGGCATTCACTTAATCTTCGTTCTAGAAATTCCTTGGCCAAATCATTTCTAGGTAAGTTATTTATAAAGGATGTTTCTTATGTGATCAAGGATATAGTTTTGCCATCAAACAAATTCAATGCATTAATCAGGAATTCCAAATTTGCACACATAAGTAACCAATCTACAAATTCACCTTTGGGTTTTTTTATACTTTTTTGAAGCCTGATTGGTACTTATTTTGCCTTCTAAAACCTGTGTTAGGCACATTTCAAATGTCTCCTGACTATATTCTTTAAGTAAATTCTTTAAACAGATAGAATAAATACCTATGGGCTCCAGCTTAAGTCCTATTATAGTTATGAATCAGTTATGGGACACTAGTATTCATATCTAAAGAATATTTTTTATCTATAAATGTGTAGATCATATTATGACTTCATAAATCTAATGCTTAATTAATTGTGTATATTCAACAACTAACATCAACACAATCATACAGTTTGGCGTTTTACGTCATACCTGCTATTAGCATACAGTTCTTTTTTTGGATATACTAATTAATATTTACTAAAACCAAATTATTCTTAATTGGTATCAAAAATCAGATATTTGAATTGCTGGGCAGACCATCCTAAAACTGGATAACAAAAATTTGTCACCCCTCACTATTTCACCAAAACATTGAATTAGAAGAAGCTATAGTAAATAAAGGAAACCCTAAAACTTTTTCCAATAGACCGATTTTCCATATCTCTGAGCATCCTAAAGTGTACAGAAAAATAAACCATAATACTCAAAAATGTTGTAAAGCTCTAATATCTGACAGTGCTAAAATTGAAGTGTCCAACAAAATCAACTAATTACTTTTTTCTAGATTAAAAGATAAAATTCCAGATGTCTACAAAACATGCTTAATTTATAAAACTGATTATTTAAATTGTAACAGATCTCAAACCACTCAATTGTAAAAAAACCAAATGAAGCATGTCGTGACATCTGTAATAACAAGGGTAAAACTTGTCTGTCAAAATATTGACTAGAAACAAGACACACTTTTGATTTTAATAATATAATTTTCAATCAAGAACAAGATAAGTCCAAGTTAAAGGTCCTTGAAATGTATCGCATAGATAAAACCAGCGACAGTATTAATGTAAACACTGCTACAGAAAATCTAAATATTATTTATAATTATTTGCCACTCATAGAAAAATAATGTAAATTTGCTTATCTTAAAATTTCAAATTTTGCTATTCTTCATTTAGGAATTGCCATGTTAAATTTTAAATAGTTGATAGCTTTTAACAAAATCAAATTGTCTTCCTGTATAGTTCACAGTTAAAAGTGGCATTCCTTTAGTCATTTTGTGATTTTCTTATGCATACAACATATAATTTTTGTCTTTTTAATTGCAATAGTAAAAAATAGTTATCTGAAATTAAGATATTTAGTATTTTTCTGTAAATCGCTTGTTTTCATTTTGATGGACTGGACTTAATAGTTCATATAAGTAATTATTTTTATGAAAATAATTGTTTTAAAATATTTCAGATATGCTCCCACTTGTCCTACATTTTCTACTTTAAGGAAATTTGCTCTACCTTTTTCTACTTTTTAAATTTCATTGTTATTATGATTATTATATTGTGAAGTATAGAGAAAGTTACACTAAGGTTGTTGCAAGTAAGTCAAAATACTAATAGGTGATAATAATTTGTACTTTTCTAGAAGTATCTATCTGGCACAGAGATGCGGCGGCCTCATCACGGTGCACATTGCACTCTGTGCTGTGATTAGCCACTAGTATGCATAATTCTAACTAACTTTGCTCAAAGGTACCTAATGTTTTTCATCAATTTTTTTTTTGATTTGGTTTAGTTGGCAATTATAAAATACCTACTAATGATTTTAAAAGTCTATAATCTTTATCTGTTTATGTGTAATTATGTATTATAGTTGGGAGTTGTTATATATTATGCCTAAAAGTTATTAGAAAAATTAAATACTTTATAAATAGTTGGTTGATAAATTGTCAAACACATCAATTACAATTAATTACTAACATTAATTCCATAGTAATATGTATAAATAATTTATACATTTTGATAGCTGTGTATTGTACATAGTTTGTGAAGTTCTAATAAATTTTAGTGAGAACTGGCTACTGCTGTTGGATACTAAGGGTGGAATTCAAAAAGCACATTCAAGCAATCCTTATATTTAAAAGTAACGTTAACCTTCAACGCTGAATTTATAAATTAGTGTGGTAGCCAAGCTTTAGAGATTGATGATGGAAAAATGACCCTAAAGATTGGCTGGCACAGTAATTTAAAAATTTCAGCATTGAGGGTTAGGGTTTCTCAAGCTTGGAGGTTGCTTTGGTGTGGTTTTTGAATTTCACCCTAAGAACTGTATAATGATTTTGTGGTGTAAAAATTGTCGATATTTATCTTCTTGGACATGTGGATACTGAAACAATGGATCAGTAAATTTGTAAGTGTCTTGAAACTGTAGGAGTGTGTGGTTAGTCTGAAATGATTGTGCTTTCTATGGCTGGGTCTAATGCTAATTAACAGGTCACTGTGGAAGAAATTGAACATAGAAGTTAAAAAATTGGATTTTCCTGATTTTATTGATATTTTTTTCTGCAATTTACATCTTGTTCATAATGCTTTGGTTATGTCCTTAAAGAAGCACCTTTTGACATAATTGAAGATGATTTTCACAGTGGTGAATGACGTGACGTGATGTGAATGACGCCATATTGATGTCAGTTTGACTGAGTAGTAAAGCGTATGTATTTGTGTTAGATAAAACTAAATTTTTCAAATCATTTGTTGAATGTAATTTAGTGACAGTAAGTATCTTTAAAACATAGCATATTATAAATACCATTATTTTGTCATTGAATTTTTATATTTTACTGTTAAACACGTTAATGTTTTAATGTTTGACAATTTACATTCATTTATATTTACAGCGTTCTTATTTGTACCTTGAGACACATGGGTGGTTGTACTTTGGAACTGTCTCAAGGTACAACCAATTGCATGTAAAAATTTAATAACTATTCTAGAAATGAGAAGAAGCAAAAATTGACATAGAAAGAAAGCATTACTATCTCTGCAGAATGCCTATTACAAAATAGATTACCTCTAGGTGAGGCTGCTAGAATGTACAATGTGACAAGATTTTCTCTATCTTGCCATTTAATAGTCCACAGAAGATCAGGTGTTAATAAATTTGTTTATTATGTATCAGACGCAGTTAAACAGGCATTTTCAGCGGACTAACAGAAAATGCTGGTAGAATATTTGATTACTGCAGCTAAATGGAACTTTGGTCTATCGGTGATAGAAGTAAGAAAATTAGCGTATGAATATGCAAAAGAAAATGATAAGAAATATCCTATATCCTGGGATAATGAAAAAGTAGTTGGGAATCACTGGTTTTGAGATTTGAAAAAGATTTCAGAACAGACTCACTAAGAAAACCAGAAGCTACAAGTTTGGGTCGAATGATTGCGTTTAATAAAGAAAATGTAAAGCTATTTTTTTCAAAATTAACATGTGTATTCAAGATACACCCTGCAACTTACTCATATATGGAATGTTGACGAGACCGCATGTCAGACAGTTCATGAACTAAGCGTGGTATTGGCAAAGCCAAGAGCTAAACAGGTGAGTATATTTAGGTGTATGATATTTAAATATAAGTGGTTTGTGTAACTTGCTTGAAATATGAAGCAATAAAGTAACTTAAATAAAATTGTGATTAAAATACTCATGTTGACCACTTGTTTTTAGGGTAGCGCTGCAACCTCCGGGGAACGTGGTACTAATGTCACTTTGATAGCATGTGGAAGTGCAGCTGGCATGTTTATACCTCCTTTATTCGTTTTTCCTTGTGTCCACATGAAAGATTACATACTAAAAAATTCTCCACCTGGATCTTTAGGAGTAGCAAATAACACTGGCTGGTCCAATTGTGATATTTTTGTTAAATTTCTTAAACATTTTATTGGCATTGTCAAACCCGAAAAGGGAAAAAAGTACTCTTGGTACTTGATAACCATGAGAGTCACCTATCACTTGCTGTGTTAAATCTGACCAAGGACAATGGAATCGTTATATTAATGTTCCCTCCACATACGAGCCATAAGTTACAGCCATTAGATAGGTCCGTATTTTCGCCTTTTAAGAAATATTACAACAAAGGTT
This sequence comes from Phrixothrix hirtus, assembly GCA_024586415.1. Classification (NCBI taxonomy): domain Eukaryota; kingdom Metazoa; phylum Arthropoda; class Insecta; order Coleoptera; family Phengodidae; genus Phrixothrix; species Phrixothrix hirtus. The sequence goes on along the minus strand of JAHWXV010940482.1, from coordinate 7,831 downwards.
GTAAGGAGTGGATGATGTTAAATCCCCGAAAAATTATATAAATCTATGGTGTGGCGTAATTGGTAGGGATATCTTACTCTCAAGTCTTCACTCTGACAAACATGTCTGCTGGATTTCGAGTATCTGACATTTCACCTTTGAATTCAGAAATTTTTCCAGAAGATGAGTTCTACCTTCAGAGATTACTAATCGCCCTGATCCCAATACGGTAATAACAAAAGAAACCCAACATTCAGTAATAGCTGAATCTTCAATTTCTAAAGAAAGTGAAAGTCAAGAAAATCATCACCTTGAAGTACTATCACATGTCACGAATCGATTCGAAATCAGTATTTCAAAACCTTCCATTAGCAGGACATCAGAACAGCTACGTTAATTACCATGAGATTAACCAAGAAAAAATTGTTTGCGCGGTAGAAAACAAAGAAAATGTAGAATTGTAACTGATACTGTCAGATTCTGTTGGCGTTCTGTGCCTAATGCACCAAATCTTTTTTAAATTTGTCGCCGTCTGTTTTGGAAAACGGCGTTGTTGCCAGGACAACAAAGAAAATAAATAAGTAAGTTTCCTGTCGGATTAAAACACGGTAGACGCGTCTTCCACGTCTGTGTCGATCGGGAATTTAATAATTAAAGTAAAGGAGAAATAAAATTTTCACGTCTGATAGAGTTCAGCAACAATTATAATTGATTAATTGATACGGATTCGTCGCGTAGTTGGTGAGAAAATCGGTCGTGTGTGTGTTGGCTCTTTATGTAAAGCGTTCGGATGTGCGTTTCAGGACTCCACATAATTTAGTGTGGCGGAAGACCACACCTAAGAGATGGGATAACGGATCCCTGGGGATTGACCTGCTCGTTCCACCCCGGTAGCTGCTTTTTGAACGTATTATGTGTTCTTCTGAGGACGCAGGAACCAATATATCATTCACGATGGACGATTTTGGTGTTTGGAAATCTAACAACCCGGTAATTTGACGAAACAAACTAAAGTACCCCCTTTTTTTATCATTCTCTGGCTTCTTTATTGTCTGCATGTGAAAGGCGTAAGGGAAGTGTCAACGCGTATCGGCGAAAAGTCAATTTAAGCCACGTCCCGGCTGCCAGCCTCTTGTAGAGTCCAGCTTAAACCTTCCCGTGCGAAGGAAGCTCATTACTACATACCTTCTGTTGACTGACTTGCGTTGACTGTATCTCAGTACATATATTAACCCTAGTTTTATTATTTAGTAGTTTGAGTAGTTCTTCCCGTACCTCTTGAATAAGGCCGAATTCAAGGGATGGAGAAGTTATCTGCAACTTGTTTTTGTAAACTGTTGTATTGTGTGTACGCTAAATAAGCCATTTCTTTATCAATAAATATGTCATGTCATTCAACTAGCCTCCTATTGTGACAGTAGAATAAGTTAATTGATAACACTGCATTTCAGAGGATATGTATTAATCAAGGTTCCCCCTTTAGATCACGACCAAAATTAGTATTAATATTTAGGGCCTCAACGAAAGGCAACCCCGGGACAAAATCATAAAAGGCTAAGGAACTGTTTGTATCTGTTCCTATGTCCTGTTTCCTATATCTCGCATTCCTTTAGCGCGTGGACGGTACTGGTGTACTTTATCGAGAAACCATCCTCCAAAGAGCTAGCGGCCATCAGGGCTGTTGGTAAGCGTAACGCCTAACGCGCCCGTGACAGTACGCCTGTCTGAAAATGAAATAGAAAATGCTTATCAAAAAAGACAAGACAAAAAAATAAAATCTGTCACAAGAAATTTATATCAACAAATACCTATACAGCATGTTGTGAGTAACTTTAATAGCACTAGTGATGAAGGTACAGACTGATATTACATATGCTGATTCACTGATGATGATAATTTCATAGGAGACATTGAAGAAGGGGATGACACATGCATCAAACATGGTGACTTTTGTGTCGTTCAATTAAAAGGAAAGAAAACTGTAAAAAATTATATTGCAGAAATTGTAAATGTTGATGGTGATGCTGATGACCTGAAAGTGAAATATTTGAAACGAATTGTAGGAACTTACAAATTTGTTTATGAAGATATCACATTGTATGAGGTCCATTTAACTGATGCTATCCTAAAACTGCATCATCCTGAAACAATCGGTGGTACAGTTAGACGTTAATCTCAATTAACATCTTCTGTTGATATTGTTATTTCACTTATAACAAACATACCTAATAAATATATTTTGTATTACCTTCTACTAAAATGGTTTTTTTCTTTAGCAGATTAGCCTAGGTAGTCCCGAAGTAAATCCTCTTATGTCTTAAGGTACATAGTGTTTGCACCATGGAACAGGTTCCCAATATTTAAAAATTGTCATTTTAATATAAACTATAGCATTCTGAACAAATTATCTATTTGAATTTTTCTTTGGCATTAAAAGATGCACATTAGCTGTAATAATTTATTTTTTAAATCAGTTTCTAAAAAACTGTCCCAAGGTACAACGCTCTCCCCTATAATAGCATCATGAATAAAAGAATTGATTGTTGTTAGCTCTGATGCAGTTTTTACTTTAAATTTTCTAAATTCCCTTGCATTTTTCAAAGTGGACAACCAGTACCTTCATCACTTTTTTTATTTATATATTTTGACCTCTATATGTACTTTGTTTGGAGTTTCCGTTGATTTGAGGTAGTGGGTACCTTGTTCATACTTCATATGATGAACTTTGTGAATTGTTGAAAAAATTATTACGAAGATTTATCGGACCAAATATTGTAAAACAATTCTGAAGTTATCGTATAACAATAAATTTTACTGATCACAATATTTTATCTTTGCATAAACACAGAATAGGAACTGAAGCAAAACAAAGTTTGTTGTCATCTATCCTTTCTGACAGGCAAACTGGAATATAATATAGCTGCTCTAAATTTATAAAAGAGTCGCAAAGAAGCTCTTTACAACTCTATTAATCAAAAATAAGGTATTAAAAATCTACAATGTTTTCATGGCTTGATGAGAGTAGAAGATTTGAGCTAGTATTTAATGTTTTGAGCGATAGTGAAAAAGACAGTTATTGATGGAAATCATTTCAAGTAGAAGACGATATCAAAGAAGAGTGGTGTATTAAAAAAAGGCATATCTCGATATCAAGTACTATAGAGTTGATTGCTAGATAAGAGTATTTATGGTTAAAGCATTAGATGTAAAGCGTAAGTATCCTATTTTGCTAAGTTGGTATTCGCTGGCATATTATACCATGTGGAAGAAAGTATGAAATAAATTCATTATTTCATGAATTGTAAGAAGTTTCCTTGGACACGTCAATTTTGCTTTTTGTAAATACACTCTTTACTATGCCGGCACGTTTTCGGGTTATGACATCATCAGATATTGTTTTAAATGGAAACCCAACTTGGTCATAACTTTTTGCTTTTACGTTACAGCATTACATCTCGCATATTAAGAGAAACAAATTAAAGCAAATTACTTAAGAACTGGTTTTCAGCAGCTAATCAAAATTGCTATATCAACTATTGCGTTTATTTGCTTGTCATTTACTGATTGTTAATAATTCGCAAGCTGAACTTGAAAGTTACAGAAAGACTTGAAATTCTTATCATGTTAGCTGCCGAAATCAAGTTCTTAGGTAACTTAGTTTAATTTATTTTTCTTAATATGCGAAATGTAATGCTCTAACGTAAAATCAGAAAGTTATCACCTACAAGAATCCAAAAAAAATGTAAGGTTGACATTTAAAAAACATCCGATGACGTCATAACGCGGAAACAATTGAACATTAAAAACGTGCCAACACAGCAAAAACTGTATTTTAGAAAAGTAAAATCAACGTATCCGAGAAAATTTCCTACTTTATCGTTCAGGAAATAATGAATTTATTCCATACTTTGCTTCTACATTCTTTAATTTTCACAATTAATCGTTTTCGTTTAATTTATTACTTTTATGTTCATTTCAAAATTATAATACACATTATCTAAACTGCGTCCAAGTTAAAGCTGTAAAGATGTAAACAAATTTAAATCAGCTGTATGCTTGAAGATAAATATATTACAATTTGTGGCCGTTTACAGCATCTTACTTTAATATTTACATTTCGCGTGAAAGCGTACATATTAATTTGTATAAAACTGACTATTTTTATACGAATTAAAAATAAATAGCAATCAACAGGCATGGTTCTTAACACTTTTTGATCACTCTATATCACAATTCAGTGACAACTGAACGTTTACTGCAAAGTTGTGCTTATATAAATATGAGGCACACAAAGTATGACGTCACGCAAGCCAAGCAATAGCGTAGCTTAGTCTACATCGTACAAAGTTTTAACTTGAGCATATGTACAATGTACAATGCCCCAAAAAAAGTTTAAACAAATTAATAACCAATATTGTAAATTATCTGCCAGTTGTGGTAGACAACTCATTCTAAAGATTTATATCACTTTCAAGCGAAGGCAGGTCCTCTTCAGGATGCTGACAATTAGTTTCGCTTCATTTGTTCTCTATTTAAACGGTACTGGAAAATTCTGTTTGTCAATTTTTTTTGAGTTAGTGTACATAATATGTATGTATATTCAGTAGATGGACGTTGTGTATAAATTACCGGAAAAAGTTTTTGATTATTCTTCATATTACTTTTTAAAATATTTCTCACTGCTTTTTATTTAAACTTTATTTAATAAATAAATGGCTTTAACGCTTAAATTTATTGGCAAATATTTAATTTTATTTACAGTTCTGTTTTAGTGAAAACCTTTATAGTGAACAAAATTTTTGTAATATTTAAGTTCGTTATATCAGAGTTATACTGTATTTATATAAAATTAATAATTAAAAGTTTACAAACTATCCGTTCAAATGAGAATATATCGTTATATTAATCACCCGAACCGTCACGTGACGTAATAGCTGCTATTATCTATTGAACTAAAGCCTTGTGACCACTAACGTCACACTCTCTTCGTCATGCGATGAGAAATTCAAATTTAAAGTTAACGTCCTTTTGGTAGTCGTCATATTGAATTGGTGGGGAATTCAAATAACGTCTTATTCGCATGTTATTTTGGTCACGTGCTCAAACTATCACAAAAGAACAAATCTTGTAATTTTGATCGTCAACGGAGTAGTCTAGCAATGCTGAGCAGAAGTAAAGGTTGTAAGTAGTATAGTAAAGCGGATCCTGAGACGCAACCTATCCTATGTAAAAAAATCTTCAGCAATTTTGGCGGTGGGAGCTAATTAATAATAATAATAATAAAGTGGGAGGAATTGTCAGTCAATCATTTGTAAAGTAGGCAGAGTAATCGTTTATTTAGAAAGTGGGTGGTAGCAAGAGAATGGGCGTGGCTGTATCTGTCGGCCATTTTGTTTCTAGGGAGGTGGTTTGAAGCGTATTGGTATCGGTAGTCATCGTCCATTATGAAATTATTTGGTAGCAAGAATGGAAGTGGCTGTATCGGGCGGCCATTTCATTTGTAGGGAAGCTGTTTGTTGGTGGCTGGAATTTTGTTTGTAATTAAATTGTGTGATGGAGTTATGTAGGCTTGCTATGTCGGATAGAGAGGTTCCTCGAACTGCAATGACCTGGTTGGAACTGCGCATGCGTAGAATTAAAACAAACAAATACCCCTTACTTAAGAATAAAGAATAAGTAATGTATAAATTTTTTTAGTCCTGCAAAGGACTGTTTTTTGCCGAGAAAAGGTCGGCGGCTTTAGTGTTTCCTGTTGCAGAAACAACTGGTGTACGTAGGTTTTACTCCGCAAAACCTACACACTCTCGTCATCCTCTGCAACATAATACTACTAATTTTATTCTTAACGTTTTCATTTAATGCAGCATCGAATGCTACATTACATTTTAGTTCCAACATGCTCAAGATATCTCATATGTTTTGAAAAGGTGCACTGCTGGTAAGTGCACTCTTTTGAAAAGATAAAATATGTCCCCAAGATATAACGGTAAAGACGCATAATATCCTGGGTAATTTTCGGTTATGTAGTCAACATTAAAATCACCGCCGGCCTTCCCAAGTGCAATTGCTACATGTTCTATGCCTGGTTAGATGATTTTAAAATGAAGCTTACCTCTCTGCAACCACTTCCATCGCGTTTTAGATATGGTGGAATTAAAGCAGTTAAAAACATCTTGAAATAAACGTGGCCCTGACCGAACGTTAACATTGAATGAAAATAAATTATTACATGTATTTTATTTAAAATGTTAACATGAAGTTTTTAGATATGTGAATTAAAGCAGTTAAAAACATCTTGAAATGAATTTGATCCTGACCGAACGTTGACACTGAATTAACATAAATTATTACATGTATTTTATTTAAAATTTTAACATGGTGTTTTGGACATGTGAATTAAGGCAGTTAAAAACATGTTGAAATAAATTTGAGCCTGACCGGACGTTGACCTTAAATTAACGTAAATTATTACATATATTTTATTTAATATTTAAATTAAAATGGGATATTTTGTGTTCATTTTGCATTAACATACAATAATTGAAATTATTTTTAAAATGTAATTATCGCATATCTGTTTTTATATTTAAAACAAAAATTAGTATCATTTTATATCTTAAAATTAACTTAAAATATTATATTAGCGCAAATTTTTTGAACGCTTATTGATATTAGTTTTTAAAGTAATATCGCAGATCTGTTTAAAACAAATTAGTATACCAGTCTGCATCCATGATTAATTTTATATGTTTTTTTTAATTAACATTATACACACGGAGTATTAAACTTTATAATCTACATAATTGAATGTGTTTTAAAACAACTATACCTCATAAATTATTCATTTCTTTTTACAAATGCTAAGGTTCTGAAGAATACACGTTAAGTTATCATTTTAACATATGTTTTATTTAAACAAAAATTTAAGGAATAATTCATTTTTTTAATGAGGTCAAGTTATGTTATTAAACTGTAGTTGGAGTTTTATTACCAAATATTTATTCAGATCACATATATTAAGTTTGCAGATGTTATTTTTTGTGGGGAAAGGATTTGTGTTTGTTTCTTATAAAGTAGTTAATTTAAATACACAGGTCAAGTTAGGTTATTTAATTTGTAGTTGGTGATTTTTCGCATAGAAAGATATTTTTATTACTAAATGTAAGTTTTTTATACATTAATTAGCATATGTTATTTTGCACATTAATTGGTATATTAAACGACATTTTGCGGCTGCTTCGCTAAGCTATATATACGTAGTGTACATTGAAGTGGGGAATTAGCTTGCAAAAGGTTGTTACAAGTAGTGACGTGTATTATTTATTAATGTAAGTATTAAGATCGATTTGGTTAGGTATTTTAATAGACAGTATTTGTAGAAATATGGATTTATTAAAATTGAACGACGTTGGCAAACTTGATGTTAAACCAATTATCAAAATATGTGACTTGGAAATCGATAAGCAATATAAAATACTAAAAATGAACGCTGTAAATGCAAAATCATTTGGAAGAAGAGTAATTGCTGAATTAGAGAAGTAGCTGTATTTTTCCCTAACAGAATTGGTGAGAATATAACCGATGAGGGAAAATGATTCGAGAAGTTGTGTTTTAATTTACCTGAGATCAAAGAAAGTTGCGAAGCCAACTTAATTGAATTCAATAAAATTAATTAATAAGTATACTAACCATCTGAGCCTACTTCCGTCGTAGGATCCCGGGAGAGGTCATATACCTGGCTTGGCTGAGGTAGTGCCACCCAAAATTCGTAACAAAAGAAAGGAGAGATGATGTCCAGCTGCCAGAATCCCTAACGGAGAGTGGGATGGGTTTTCAGCACGCCTCTGGTATA
>JAHWXV010940479.1:0-13587 GCA_024586415.1 Phrixothrix hirtus | reverse complement strand
ATAATTATTTATTATAATGAATTATATTCAATAATATCTGTACATTAAAATAATAAAATTGGAACTTTTTATATATATTTCTAATTAATAAATCTTTAAACGGATGAAAGTTAAAAAAATACTATTTAAGATAGTTACTGTCGTCAATGAAAACTTACTGGTTTTAAAACAGATAAATATACGATAATGTTACCGTTAAAAAGGTTCTAAATACTAAACAATTTACAAAATATTTCTTTGTGTAGATGAGGGTGCAAACTACCGTATTTAGGCATCAATGTATGAATCTCAGGTATAATGTTTGCAATCCCTTGTCTATACAATTTTAAAAGGATTTTAATTTACGTTATAAAAAGTTAATTGTCTCAGAAATTTTTATTTAAGCTACCGACTTTATTTTTGCACTCGCGAAAATTAAATGTTTGTTCTACCTTATCTCTGTAGTCTTCAATTTTCTTATTTGCAGAGTTTTGTGTAACTTTGGTTGGTCTCACTTACAGGACACCTTGTAAGCAAATTCCGTTGTCCTTCTTTGTAACTAGAGCGGCGCTATTTACTCTCAAATTAATGAGTAAAACTGACTGATTGCGGGGAGTTCCTTCTGTAAATTACAAAGTACAATGAAGTTGTACATTGGGTCTCTCTGAAGCACTGTTTGTACTATTTAGATGCACTGTACTTGATGATTACTTGAATCATGCAGCAACCTCGAGGAAAAGACGTCGTTTTCGCTTGTGCTTGACTTTTTATTAACTCTTCAGATCTTGTTTGACCAATGGTGATGACTACATTTTGAACTTCAACCAAATATTTTAAAGTGGCTGTTCGTTGAATTTTAGTTTCTCACGGAAGAACACATTTGCATAAAATGTCGTTTTGTAGCTTTTTTCGCTTTATTTTTACTAATCTCTTTAATTCGCCAAAGTCGGCAAACTTGCAAGTTTTATTGTCAATTTGAATGTTTACTCAAGTCGGCACTATCTTCTTTATGACCTGTCTATTTCGTTTGCCATTTTTGTTGCATTAAATATTACTTATTCTAATTCTAAAAATACGATATTTACATTCTATTACATTAAAATTACTTCTACCTAATTATCTGGGAATTCTTGTGTAACATTTTTTTGAATTCTTAGATATGGTGATGTACATTAATTGTGTTAATTGATGACATCATCGCTAGGAACTTGTCGTCACGTAGAAATTCATCTAGAATTTAGTAAACAGTAAATTGTATAAATACAAAAAATGAGGGCCAACAACGTTTATTTAAAGAATCAATCGGTAAACTTAACTACAAAAAAGTCTTCTCTTTCAAAGATAATAACAAAATGGTCTAAAATTATAAAAATATATGTGAATGGCACTGTTACATTTCTTTGTATTAAAAATTAGTAAACATGAAATTACTTACAAAAGTAAAGCTGCAATCGTTTTCAACAGTACTGTTGAAAGCGCTAGCAATCTGAAACAAATTTAAGTAAGCGTAGTACAGTAGTTTTCACTGAGAGGTGTCAGCTCTTGCTGTTTGTTTAATAACATCGGACAAATTAAGCGATATTTAGTTCATACACAGTATTGATTAATATAATTTTAAATGAACAAGGATTCATTAAAATAACTTAGAAATCCATCATATAAAAGAAAAATAAAGTAAAATTAAAAATCTATTTGAATGCACCTCGTATTTTACTTTTGGAATATTACATAGTAATTTTAGTTAAAACTTCGTTAGTAAAAACTATCTCAAGCTATGAAATAACAGATATTATATCGAACATTCTACAAAATTGTTGCAATACACTTGAAACCATGCGTCAATAACAAACAAGGTCACAGTTCGTTTCATACAAGTATAAAGTTAAGCATACAAGAAATTTTGAACATGATACCATTTAAAGCTGAAGAAATAATTAACTGGGTTACAACTCAACGAGTGTAAGAATACTTTCTAGGCACCTTACTGACGGGAGGTTATGATCTCAGCGGGGATATTACGAGCGATTGCATGAGAAAAATGTATGAGGCGAGGGGATAGTTATCAGACAGGCACGCTTAAGTTAGGTGATGCGGAACGTGATTAGTTCTTGTTCGGACGTGCCTTATTTATTTTAGGAAAATAACAATTGCCATTATTAAGCTGTAAAGTACCTGCCTAGCTTTAGGCATTTAGGCAGAAAATCCAAGTTACTTTGGGATAATCAATTTAATATAAAAACGGCCAACTCTTTTGAGTATCGCCCATGGGGGTTGTCAATCCTAAAAATTAAGGGCTAGGAGTACTTTCCGAGTCAAGGGCGCTTTTTTCACCCGTAAGCGCCTTATTGTTGTTTTTCTTTCTTTTCTTGCTCCTCACCTGGTGACGAGGGGTTACGTTACGCCTGCATACATCTACAGACATTTGTGCCATTACCAAACAACCCAGTGTTGTTTGTTCCAAAATAACGTAAAACCAGATAAAGGACGGTGCCGTCCGTTATATCCAAGCATCGAGGAAATAAATGAATTACGGACTTGAAATACCTGTAGTAGCGTTGAATCAAAATTAATTCGTTGAAACATTTGAGGTTTGTAATTTCAATTATTAAAGCGAATTGTTCATATCATATTTACTATTGTACTTTAATCCGCTAGTTTTGTAATTACTATTCTCATAATAATTTGGGCACCCACCTAAAAATACGTTGCTTATGCATCCTCTGTTAAATATTGTAAGTGTCGTTAGCGAAATCTAAGGTTCGTTTATTATTTGTCACCGTCAATCAATCTCTTTCAGTTGTAATAATAAGCTGAAACTTGTAAATAAACTACACCGAGCCTAGCTTTCGCTAGTCAATGTTCTTTGTTCTTAAAATTTAAGTCCTATTTAATTTCTTAAACAATTATTGAATTTGTGTATATATGTGCGTTTTCGTGCAAACTTAATTATATAAAGGTGTTCTTGTGCTCACTTTTGGTTATTATTTCACTAGCGTAAAACCTCACTTGTAATTGTAGTTATACAGTCCGCATATAATGAGTTAGATAGCAACTTAGTAATTTTCAGTAACGAAAGTCAAAGCATTTATTTCTAGATGGATATAACACTTTCCTGGACGTCTACAGTTCAGTTAGACAACTTAATAACATACAGGGTGGTCAGTTCTGAAAAGCTGCCTTTAGCTATTTCATTTAAGTCTAATCACGCCCTAAATTTTTGTAGGTAATGTAAATAATATTTATAGCTTTCGTTATAATTTTGCATTGACTTTTATATGCAGAGCGATCCTAAATAAGTGAGCACCTTTAGCATTAAAATATTTCTTTTCAGTTTTAATCCCGTGTCTGCAGCACCATTAGAATATCTGTCTCTACTTTTAAGGTAGATCACTAAGATTGTGATATACAGGGTGTTTCGCAAACATCGCCTGGTGGCAGTTTTGATTTGAGGACAGTGGCGCCCACCTTTTACCGATTTTGTCTTCATTGTACAGTGTTTATCCTCGCAAGTATCGATGAATCACATCTCGCTCTACTGTAGCTTTGCCGGCCGTGGTTAAACACTCGTGATTTCTTCCACGTGCGTTATTGTCAGTTTAGCCTGTGACAAAGGTATTAAACGAAATAATCTAAACTACAATTTCTAGTATTCTTCAGCTCTCGGCCCCAAAACTTTCCATTTTTAAAATAAAAAGAGTCATAGTCGGTAGAAGAATGTCAACGCACAAGTTAGGAACATCGGGCTATATAAAGCTGGTACCGACTTGGACATGATACAGAAGAATGACATGAAGACGAAGGAAAGCAGCAGAGGAAGTCGGCACACAAAACTGTAAAAGTTGTCCTTTCTGAAGCAGGCTTCACCGAGCAACCAACTTTTTATATCCCTACGTAACTAAGGCCGACGCTGGGTCGACACGTGGATCATCATCGCGTTTAATTCGGCACCAGGAGCTTATGAACAGAATAATTGATAATGCTTAAACGTATAAACAACCAACATTTACATAAACTTTCGTTCCAATAAACAAAAACGGTAGATTCCAACTTAAAATGTGTGATATCTGCCGAGGTACGCAACATAATTCTACTCTAACTTGGTCGAGACCTGTCCCTCTCTGTGAATGCTTGTTTCACCAAAACCACCACGAAAACTTATCGCTAAAGTTTATAAACTGGAACAAAGGAAAAATGTTATCATTAACACATCAATTAATAAATTGCATAGGAATATAAAGGAACTACTAATATACAGGCTGTACAGAGAAATGTACTTTTAAAGCTACAAAAATAAGTTCTCGGCTAAATTCGCGCATACATATTTTGATTCAAATTAAAATATAAAGTGCAGTGTGAAAGCAATGTTACACGCTATTCAAGATAATTTTAATATGCCAATAAATGGCAAGAAGTACATGCACAAAAATAGATTTACGCCTAAAAACTTTTTGAAAGTATTTAGTTATAAAATATACAAGTGAGCATTTTATTTCGGGGTATATAAATCACTTAAAGGGACTTTACAACAGTTCTGTTGGAGTTATACTGTTTTGTTCCATAAATGTTACAATATCGACAAACGTGGGTCTTGTTGATACACTTAGTGATCTAGTGAGAATTGCCGCTTAAAATCTAACTAGCTTCACTTATACTAATTTTAATGTAACGACCAAGGTCTCTGACTAACGCTTACTAAGAACGGCGTATAACAACGTGGTTCACATGGGAAGCATCGAGTCAGCTGTTCTACTTATTCTATGATATCTTAATACATAACTCTAGCATTTACATTCAAGGTAACGTGTTAGTCAATTGTTATTAAAAACACAAGGTAAGAAATTTTGAACGCTATATGCAACACTTCATGTGAAAAGTTGTAATCAACAATTTCAAATCAAATGCAATTAATTTATAATAAATTTTATTTCAGGTTATCAAACGTTGGTGTAATTATTTTTGCTGGTTAAACAAAATACGAAGGATATTGGGTAAAACGAGAATCTGTGAACCCATTTTCCGCATTTCTCAAGCACTGCGTTAATATTGAAAGATATAGAAATAACTTACAGGGTTGTAAAATTTTTCTCGCCTTCTCTAGAATAATTAATCAAGCCGAGCATGGGAATCCCAGAATAGGATGAATAGGATGAATAGGATTTCCGTTACCAATCGAAGCCTCCAGGTGAAGCGTTTCTTGAAATGAAAACCATTTTTCACCATTCCTTCCGTTGGGTAATAAACAGCTTGAAGTTGAGATAACCCCACAAGAAAAAATCTAAGGGCATCACCCAGCAGCCCATTCAATTGGACCACTATGCAAGATCCACCTAATAGATTGTATATTATCAAGATGATTCCAGAATTATCTGAAATAATGTGCAGAGGCGCCATTTAGGTTATTTCTATCCCTCAAAATTCGTGGAAATTCGCTTGTAAACAAGATTTCTGAGTTGATAAAGGGTTTAGAAATTTGTTTGGTAGATCTACTTATGTGTTTAGAAAGTATTTTCAAATTAGGATTGAAAACACTAAGCAAGTTTCTTTAATTTAAAAGTTAGAGTGTTATCTGTCTAATTACAGATAACAATATTTTATATCCTAATTATGATTAATGCAGAGTATATTCAACTGCAAAGATTATTAAAAGGGGTTTCTAATTTTCTAAAGAACTTTTGTGAGTTGTATAACTGGATAAAGACGTTTTGCCACCCTAAGGGTGCAAATCGTATTATTTTCTGAACTTACGATGTTGCGTCGGTAAGCACAGAGTGGAGCAGGGGGGGGTCCAAAGTTGGGTATTAAAGTAGCTAAGGTATGTTCAAGAACGTCGTCGTAGTGACGGAGGGAAAATTCGTATTAAGAGAGCGTCACTTCGTTAGAGACGTTAGACTTACAAGGGAAAAAAGGAGAACGAAGATTCCAATTTCCTTAAACCGTATTGCGACAAAGCAGTGTAGTACTCACTATTATTAAAATAATAGCTATTGGCGGTTCACTTTCAAAGCAGTTTATTCAAAAACCGCGAGGCCAATTTTTGTGTAATTTTTACAGCTTATCAATAAACCATTTTTTATTACAATTGAGAAGTTTTGTTGTGTTATCTTAAGCTATTTCGTAAATATTATAAATTATTTACAAAAAAGTGCAATAATTTGGCTTGTTCTCAGAATGCTTATTTTAAAAAGATTATAACTTTGTTATTGGTGAAGAAAATTTAACGAAATTGGAATGGTATACAGCGCAAACCTTGAAAAAGGGACGGTGTGTATTACAGTTTAGGAAGTACTTGTAGATTCTCTATTTTTTGCAAAAAATGTAAATTCTCCGCAATTCGTTATTTATGATAGAAATTGAAAATTTCGTTTTTTTAAGATGTATTAACATTATTTGAACAACAAAAGTTAATTGGTTTTAACAAATTAGTAAAAGTTGTCTTATAATTGAAAATGAAAGGATTTGAAAAAGATGCAAATAACTGAGCGCCCTTTCATATAAACTTTTTATCTCCACAGGTCTTAACAATTTTTCTTTTAAGTAGTTCTTTTCTTCTTACGTGTTAATTTCTCGACCTGTATAATGACTAGAAAGAATACTTTGAATACCCTCTTCAAATAAGCGAAATAGAGTCGTTCGCAATTATTGATTGTAATTTCGTTATTAATACGAGTAACGCGATAGCATTATAATTTGTTAGAACTCTATAATAATGACCAATTAATTACATATCCAAGTATAAGCCGCTTTGGATGAATGGTTTTTGTTAAATTAATTTTTGAGAATTTTTTAGAACATATTTTACATTTACCAGCGAATTCCACTTTGAAAAATTTTGAAATTCAGCATACTTATACAAAGCTTAACTGTTATCAAAATAAAGTTAGTTTGATTTAACTGAGTTTATTAATTTCTGAAATACAAGGTTTGAAAGTGAACCGCCAATACTTATTATTTTAAAAGTAGATTGACTCCAAAAGCTTTTTTACTTTCATATTTATGTTATTTTGCTTCCACATTCATAGATTTGTTTCAGATTGCCAACTAGTTTACATCCGGCAATATTATTTTGTCTAGAAGAGAAATAGTCTATTTCATATTAGGCAGAATAAAGCGTTGTATTACAAGTTTAATATTTTAGAGCACATGTATATAATTGTGTGGGTTTATTGTAATTACCTTTACACATAATTGAGGGAATTTCTTTTTTTATCCCTAGATTTAAAATATTTATATAATTTTGTAAATATTTTTATGCCTTCGTAGTTATATTCATAAAATCAATATTATTTTTATACAAATTTATTTTAAGTTAAACGTTAAAATAGAGCGCTATTGTTAGAGGAGTTGAAACTTATTTAAGGATTGTAACAGTCTTTTTTTTGAGATAGACTAATTTTTACAAATTGCGTCTGCTTTCGCGTCATTAATTTTCAGATGCGCTTCGGGTTGACTAACTCCATCTTTTGTGATTTACTTTCGCGAGTGTTGTTATCTGATCCCGCCGCGTGCCATAAAGCATTGTATGTTAGTTGTAGGTGAAAGACGCACGTTTTTGTTTATGCTCCCTCTAGTTATGACAACCTTTGTGATTTACTCTGCTTCTTGGGAAAAAACACCTACATTTTTAGGGTGAGTAGGCATCCCTAGTTATGTGCAAGGTTGGTTGATCGATTTTTCTTTCTTTATTTATTTCTAGTGCTTTAACTGTGAGATTTAAAATGCCCGTTACGTTTGGGAATTCACCTCTGATTGCTTCTGGATGATCCCGAGGTTTCGCTTCAGAGGGTTCCTTTCGCCGTAGTCGACCTGCGGTTTCTCCATACCAGAGCAGTCCTTTGTTCTGCTTCTCTACGGACCTGGTACGGCGACCAACGGTTTCGCGAAAAACTCTCGTTCCGCAGCCTCGAGGCGATGATTTAGAGTTATCAAGGATAGAATCAGTTTTTCTCTGAAAAGTTCTACCATCCAGGTCAGTTTATCTTAATTTCCCTACTGGCATCCGCCGAAGATGGCGTAAGCCCGTTACGTTTTGGGAACTACCAATATTGCTGCTTTGCGTTCCGATATTTATTTTCTACAGTTTATTATTTTGTGCTACAGTAAAATTAGTTCTAATTAATCAATATAATTATTTAACTTTGTCTATAAATATTCTGTTAATAATTTTGAAACAGAAATTGATTGTCTCGTAATAGGAAAATCCGTTTTTAAATGCAACGATTAGTTATTTGCACTCAACGCTGAATTCATAGACCAAGCGCGGCATCAAGTCTCACGGGGTGTCGGAGTTCCCGCGCGTATAGGTTCGCGATCCCTTTAACATTAAATTACTTCGATACTTTTACTTACTGCTTTGATATATTTTTATATGTTATGATTTATGTAAGGCCGTTCTTGAATAGACCAACTTTAATTAACTGCGTACGAATTTGAAACATTTATTTAAAACCAAAGCCGCTCATCACTGAAGTGACGTTCGAGGACCAATTTAATTAATTTAATTGCTAATTCCCTTTCTAGATTCTTTGATCTCAAGTAGATGTTATTTAATTTAAATTATGGTAATCAAGTTCACGAACACCTTAAATTTATCCTTGTTCAAATCTTGTTATTTTGAATTCTATATTTTAAGTTTTGCTTCGGCCGTCAGAAAACGTATGCGATAACGAGGCTCGATACCGTAACTTTATAGTACACATGTGTTAATATAGCTTGAGGTTCTCAAAATTTTTCTACTAATTGAATACTTTACTAGCCATTCTGCTTATGCAGGCAGTTCTCACAATTTCATTGAATTTTTACTATTATGCCTAATTAAAAGGTTTTTATGAACAGTACGTTTGCTAGATGTTGACTGTTGTTTTATGGAACAAAAATAAACCGATCTTATCTTTACTTTGATTTTTCTTTTCATTTATGTACTGTTGTACCTTAATTAATTTTTCTTTCAGATTCTTTATAAATGTTTTTACCAATGCTTTTCTGCATAACCCTAGGTGAGTGAAGCAGAATATCTATGAATAGCTTGAAGTCCAACTTTTATCGCCGAATTAATCTACGGCGTTTTCATCCTTATACATTCAGATTGACACTAGCGTTTTTCAATTACAAGTGTGTGGCGCCCAGTTTCTTTCCTTCCTCTAGGTATTACAGGTTGTTTCCTGCGCAAGCTCGTACCAGTTTCGGGACCACCTGGCGCTTGTCATCACTGATTCCAGGATTTCCTCCAGCGATACTGGTAGCCAAACTTGAACCTGGCCAACCACGATATTTTGCTAGATGGTTATTTCGACCGTCTTCTTTCTGTAAGTAACTACACCCCACTCCCTAGCCTCGGGGGCACTAGGGCCGGTCGGAAATTTGTCTTTTATTCTTGCTGCGAAGCGTGAACCTTCTAGTAAAGGCTGTCCGCCCTTGTTTATCCCACTTTAACGTGGCAGGATATTGAAACCTTCTGAAGTTGCATTTAATTACCAAGCGACGCGACGCATACCATTTAATGCCATTTTGGTATTGACAAAACTACTTTATAATGACATATCTATGATCCTTAATTTTTTGCAATTAAAAATAATATGAAGTATACTTAGATAATTTCTTCTATTTATACATCTGCAAATTTGGAACTGTCTCAGTTAATAGAAATAAACTACATACATGAAATGATTAAAATTTGTTGTCAAATTCTCGTTTTTTGTTCAATTTCTTGTTCATTCAATTTAATTTTGTTATTATTATTACGTGTTAATAAATATCTCTGAAAAAATAACTGTTAAATATTTTGGTATAATGAGAATCTTTCGCATGTTTAGGTATCTGGGTGTCCGAAAATTCGATTGACATAATTTAGCTACATATTTACTGATCAAAAAAAGTCGAAAAGATTCTCTAACAGTAAGCATGTCCTTGATCCTTTACTGAGATTAAGTGTTAAGAATTTCAAGGGAGAAAAACGTTTGTGATGAATATTTTCAAAACCATTAAGAGTTTGTTAACAAACTTACCTGGGTAATTTAAAAATAATCTATTATTTTTTCATTAAATACGTTGTTTTTAAATAAAACGCAGATATTTTTCTTCGTGTGCGTACAAGTTAATATGAAAATCCCGTTATTAACGTTCATAGGGTTGTTTCGTATGTGGAGAAGTTATGACATTAAATTGCATACGGAAATGTAAATGATGCTTTCTATCTTCAAGAAAAGTTCATTTAGAGACAAAAAACATAGAAATACACTTTTATTTAAAACCAAGTGTAGTCTCTGAAAGCACGCTTAATTTTTATTAACCCAGGTACGCACTTCTTTTAGTTAAACTGATAACTTTCATTTTCTATGCCACTGATGTCACTAAATAAACTAAATTTTATTAAAAAATGCCTTTTATGTACTAAAACTATTAAACTTTCATAACAAAAAATAATTTAAATATATTCATTCAACAAACTTTATTGTTTTCTAGGAACCTTTAAACCGTATATCTCAGTAAATAAGAATTTTAGGACACAAGTTTATATGCATGTTTATTTTCAAATACCCCGTATAGTTTTTACTGAGACTTAATTTTAAATTTTATATATCAACTAAGTCAATGAAATGATATGGAATAATGTATGTTAACTGCATTTGCCATATCGACATCATTTATATAATATTTATATAATAAAAAAACAGAAATTTACTGAAAATGAATTTAATGACTTATTGAACTACAAAGTTCTTATTTTTTAGAATAGATATTTTGTACGAAAACTTTTATTTTTAATCAATCCTTATTTTTAAGTATTCAGGGTTCTGGATCTTTAATTTCTCACATTCGTTTCGTTTAGGAGGTTTTTTGGTCCTATATGTTCGCCAAAATATTTAGTTACGACTTGTTTTTGATTTTTGGTCTACTAAACATCACTTCGTTTCTTTTTTAAATTTCAAAACTTGTTCCATTTCATTACGCCTTTTCTTTCATTGGGTATGAGTGTTCCTCCTTATGTTAATTAAGCTGCGTTTTCCAAATTTACGTTTAAAACATTTGTGCAAATTATTATTTTGAGTTTTGACCTACCCTATATATCAGTTATATTTTTTAATAAATTATAATAAAGTACAAACTTAGATGTGTAGTAAAATTTGTCGGTAAATAGATATTAAATTATGTTTATTGAAATAAATACGAACAATCAATTTATATACAGGCGTTTCAAAAAGATTGAGCTGGCTATATACAATCGTGTTCGTTGTATCAAAATAAACAAAGCAGTCCATTATACATACATATACGTATAGTGAAATCTCTCTAAGGCGAAAACTGGAAAAAGCGGAATCCTGCTTATTCCGGAAAATATGTACGGTCCCGTGAAAATTATAGGGAAAATACATGGACTAAATCTGAAACTGTTTAACGCAAATATGGAAAGGAAATATAGGTCCGATGGAATAAATTTAACCTGAAAGATACAGAAAATTGTGTTGCTCTAGTGCATATATCTGCATACGTAGTATAAATAATATCTATGTTTTTAATTTGCATAAATTTGTATGTACCTTTTAGAAGGAATTAAAATGATATTTGTGTATTAAATTTAATCGTGGGACTTTTTAATGTTGTTAACAAAGTTCAAAAGGGATATATTCATACAATTCTGTTAAAACGCAGAATTTGCAGTTCTTAAAATGACTAACATGCACTTTCAATCCTAAGTACGTGCGTATATTGTGCAATTTATTGATGCGGTTACAAGTATCCTCGTGGTGTCATGTCCGCGAATAAAAAAATTGTTTTTTGGTTTTAAATCATCTTAAGATTATTATTTTTAACTAGATTTTGTTTTTTTTAAATAAAAATGAATCACATATGTAACACTCTTACACATAAAGAAAAACTTAACCTAATAAAAGACCACGAAACTGAAGGTTTAAGCGCTAAGCAACTCACCGTTAAATTTAACTACGGAAAAGCATAGGTTTGTGATTCCACAAATGTGGAATGCAAAACTTTTAAAATGTCCATATATGTATACATGAAATAAAAGATTTAAAATATAATATGATAAACGCTAATTAATGCCTTACGCAAACCATAAATTTATTTAGCGTCACTGTGGGTCACTTATATGTATGTACATAAAAAGATGTAAATCTGTTTAAAACGGAAGCCTGTGTAAAACGGAAAAGTTTCATGGTCCCTTGGGATTCCGGTTTAGACAGTTTTCACTGTATATGGTCCGAAAGTGAATATTAAAAGGCATATATCCCTTCAAGAAGGTGGAATAAATTTAGGTTTTCCCGATTCATTTACTAAACTGTTTGAAATACCAATTTAAAATTCTAATGGCCATATGGATGCAAATTTAGGTCACAGCGAACAATTTCTTAAATTAACTAAAATATAACAGTAGCACGCCTACTTATGTTAAAATTGAAATTAATTGTTTAATATGAAGTGCATGCCCTTTCATCTTCAAACGTAATTTACTAGTAAACTCTTTGATTTATCGGAATGTAACAACAAAACATTTTTTGTAAAAAATAGTACAAGCGTTTGGCTTTTTACAATAAATTTAAATTTTCCTTTTAAATAAAAAAGCTATAATTGAAATAGTGTTAGCTACCTCCTAAAACTATTCCCTAAGTTAATTTAAGAAATTATTCGCTGTCATCTAATTTTGCGACCACATAGGCTACGTCTGTCGTTAAAATTTCAAATTGATATTTCAAACCGTTTAGTAGATAAATAGGAAAAACTGAAATTTATTATACCCTCTTGAAAAGATATATTTCCTTTAATATTTACTTTGGCACCGTATGTATAATGAACTTTACTATTTACTTTAATACAGGGAATACGACTGTATATTTATAGATAGTCCAAACTTTTCGAAACATCCTGTATATTACGGACCAATAATGGTTATACCTTTTGAAATTCCCTATATATATATATATATTAGCAAAACGTTATATAGATAGACTAGTAAAAGCGAGGTGTATTCAAACCTGAAAGAATAAAGAGGGAATTCCATTTAAAAAGTGCAAATTTAATTCGTCTTCGAATTATGGGTTCTTTGTATTGTTTAAAATATTTAAAATTTCCACCCCATTTGATTCCTTAACAATTAGAAATTCACTGAACTTTGACGCACAATTAGTATGCCCTCTAAACATGTTTTAATAATTATAATTAGCACTTTGAACATTTAGGCTTGAAACATTTAAAACATATCTTTGAACTACTTATTTAAATATATGTACATATGTATGAGCTATACATACATTATATTAAAATATATGTAATAAGTAAAATCTAACCGTTTTTAAAAGGTTTAATAAGTATAGAATCATTAAATACACGTATGGCGCCAATTCGTCCACATTCCGTGAATAGAACTTTGCACACAGGAGTAAAATATTAAAAAGTTTTTAAATTATCGTAAACAAAACGATCTCGACCATTTTTTTCAAATACGCCATATGGAAAATATAAGAAATAATCTTTCACTCGATATACTTCAAAACCTTATTTGACCCTATTGAACAATAAATATGTATGTAAGTATATATATATATATATATATATATATATATATATATATATATATATATATATATATATATATAT
>JAHWXV010940404.1:0-11969 GCA_024586415.1 Phrixothrix hirtus | reverse complement strand
ATATATATATATATATATATATATATATATATATATATATATATATATATATATACTATTATTACAATTTTTTTTCTTTGCAAGACAATTGAAGGTGTTGTTCAATAGAAACAATGAGCACTACCAACTTTATGTAAAGTGTTTACGGGTTCCCTATCTAAAAGTAAAATCTAATTATCAATTGACTCAAGTTTATTTTATATAAAATTTAAAAACAGGTGTTCTTATTTTTGATTCCGAGCACAATTTGACTTATGCATTTCTAATTTTGTTCTATTTGTTATTTTATCTTACGCTATATGAAATACAGGTAAAAAAAAGTATTGTTTTATCCAAAATTTTTGATGTTGAAATTTTAATGGAAATACACTTTGTTTATTTTAATTTTTGCTATGTAACATTTAATGAAATACCCCATCTCCACTTGTAACAAAAGATAATGCTTAGATTGACCCCCACCCCACCCCCTGTAAACGTTACGTAATTTGTGAATGCTCCCATAAAATATTATTCCTTTTAATATGCATACATCACTATGAATTGTTTATGATTTACTTTAAACATTATTGCAAAATTGTATGCACTGCAAAGCAATCATATGTTACTCATTGACAGTCAATAGTTGTATTAATTAGAAAAAGCATATTAGAAACTGACCCTAATTAATTTTTAAACAGTTACCTTTATCTGTTGCACAAACTACAATTACGTTCCACAAGCAAAGTATATTAATCAAAACTTAAAAATGCTATCTAAAATAGTAATGCTACCACATGTTATGCAGTACAATCTGTTCTGCAAAGAATCATAAAGCGCAAGCACAACCGATGAACCGAAGCAATGTGTTCATTACATTTTAAATTATTTAACATTCATACTAGCAATGATAATTACTTTAAAATTCTTTTGAGTTAGTTAATTACATACACCATTATTTTGTATAATTTTTCTCACATCCTTGAAGATTATTTTAATTTTTTATTTAAAATAATTGAAATTAAAATTATTTCTATAGTTGAGACTATATATTTGATAAATTTGTTTTTTGTGCCTTCACTATTGGCAACCAGAAACTAATCATTTTCCTGACTATACCAGAAAACAGGAACATGATATTCCATTGGCTACTAAATTTATTATGTAGTAACCACACAAGCCTATTACAACATAGCAGCTATTTACTACATTAATTAATGATGCCATTTTTAACCTTTAACTACTGTCATTGTGCCTCACAGATACAGCGGCATGAAGGGTGCTATAGTTTTGCCCCCTTCCACTTTTCCTTCAAGGCCAACGGTCTTAATAACTTCAAGTTCAATTACTCTTTGTATATTGTCATAGATGGTTGTATAATTAAATGTATATAAGTTTCATTTATGTCTGACAGGTATGACAATGGTATTTGTGTTAAATTTTTGAATTTCATATTTCTCACATTTATTAAATTTACATTAGAATTAATTCATTATTTAATAACCATTTCTAATAAAGAAATGGATAAACCTGGACCTTCTGGTTTAAAAAGGACACAAGATACAACTAATCCTACATATTTTGTTGTAAAAAAGAAGGAACACTTAGTGGCTCTAGAAGCTAATGATTTTGAAGAAAATGTTACAGGTTGGCTTTTAAGTGAAGAAACAGTTGAAGAACAAAGTGCATCAGAAGATGAAAATGTAGAAGACCTGTAACTTCGGGAGGAAGTAAATTATTTCTATGGTTAAAATCGTTATAAATGGGCTTCTACACCTCCAGTTAAAGCTATACAAACACCACAGCACAACATTATTTTACATTTTCTAGCTACAATACTGACTCACAATGAACCTAAAGATCCATTTTCTTTGTGTAATAAATATTTTGACGATGTCATGTTAGGTGAAATTACCAACTGGACTAATATGAAAATTCAGAATATGAAAGAAAAATATTCACAAATTTCACAACCAGAACTTCAAAATGTGAGCCTAGTAGAAATGAAAGCTTTTTTTGGTTTACTGATCTACTCAGCAAAATAAATCTTGAAAATGTCAATTACATTTTTGCTAGGGATTGAACAGGTGTTGAAATATTTAGATGTGTTAGGTCTAAAAATAGATTTCTTTTTTGCTCACCTGCTTGCGATTTAATAACTCCCTTGATAGACCAAAAAGATTGAAAACTGATATATTGACACCTATTTCTTCTATTTCTAACAAATTTGTAGATAATTGCTTAGAATACTATAATATTATATATGGTACAATTCATGAATAGCTTATTCCATTTCAAGGGAGATGTCATTTTGTAATGTACATGCCAAATAATTTGGAAAAATATGGGGTAAAATTATTCTCTTTGTGATGCGAGAATGACTTATTTTTACAATGGTTATGTTTATACAAGAAAAGGTTCTGATGGTGAAGGTTTAAGTGATAGTGAAAAAAGGATGTTAGTTGCTACTTAAGCTATTTTATGCCTTGTCAGACCAATTTCAGGAAGTAACTGCAGCATAGCCAAAGATATGGAAAACCAGAGATAATATCATTTTACAATTGCACAAAAGGAGGACTAACTCGATAAAAAGTGCACTATCTACTCATGTAGCCAAACACATCATTGGCCATTGGGTATATTCTTTCGGCTTCTTGACATAAGCACCATTAATTCATATGTGTTATTTCAAGCTACAAGAAACAACACAAATAGTGATAGAGGAAAATTCATGGAAACATTTGCACCAAGTTTAGCGATTCTATATCTTCAAAATCGTCCTGTAAATCAGAGGCTTAACCATGATCTGTGCTTAAGTATAAAATGGATACTAGAATCCGATCTTTTAAAAAATAATATACCTTCATATGTACAATGACTTCAATAAAGAAGAAGTTGCAGCATATGTCCATCAATGAGGAACAAAAAGACTCAGTTTACATGTGTAAATTGTCTCCAACCAATATGTCTAAGCGTTCAGAATATCTTTGTAAATATTGCTGTGAAAGTTAAGGAAAAGTTTTTGACTGTCAGATTCCATGTATGAAATTTTTCAAGTGCGACATTATATTTTTTATACATCTACAATAACATACTATTACCAAAAGTAACTTATTTAATTTTATTTAAGATGAAAGTTCTAAAACTTAAGCCTAATCAGTACCATTTTGTTGGTATAATCTTCAATACATTATAAAATACAGTTTTAAGTAATAGAATACTGTTTGTTATTTTAATTCTATTTATCATTAAAATGTGCTAATTTAATAGTAATACAATAAAAATATAACTTAAATTATTATTTTACAAAATACATCTCATTTATTGTCATACCTGTCAGATACAACAGTGGTGGACGTGTGATAAAGAGTGCACAACAGTAGTTAAAGATTACATAAATATGAATTATTGTAATATTTATTTAACAAATTATATTTGCATCAACACAAAAAAAGTTGTGCATTACAAGTTCAAAAATACTTTTACAAGTACTCATTTGTTGCAGAGCTTACCTCTGGTTCAGCCTGCAACTTTACTTGTACTTGAAAATGTCATTTTCTGGACTAGTGATACCATAAGTGGAAGTTACTTTATAACTATAGGGGGAACTTTGTAAAATTCAATTTGATGCAAAGTTGCTATGATAAAATTAGAACAAAAATTATATCTATTGTAAACTGGTTTGATATTAACATTTTAAAAGTGGTAAAAAATATGTATAAGGTATACATAACATTTTTATAAAGATAATTTTACGTTCAGTTGAAAATTTTGATAATATACAATGTGTGCCATTTAAAATAATGTAATTTTACATGTGTTACATTTTAAAGGATCAGTAGGAATTTATAAGCACACCATGTATAAGTTTAATGGTGGGCAATAGCACTAAGTAACCCCTTCTTATAGTACAAATAACTATTGCAAAACAATAAAAGATTCAGTTGAACTTAGTTATAACAAAAGCATTAGGGTTTTAAATATTTGCTCATTATATACAGGGTTGTTTTGAAATACTTTTGAAAACTTATACCATGCATCTCTACCCCTCATCTATTCACAAACCAATTAAGAAAACATTTTTTGGATATCTTGTTTAGTTACATTAGTATTTTGAAAACGGGTTAATTATTGTTTTAGAACTGTTTGTACACAACATTTGTTGCTCTTGAAGAAAAATTTAAATAAGTTCACACATACCAAATATTAAATTATATTCCTTCGTGCGAGTTATTAAAAATATTAACATTAACCCTTTACACGGGAGTCCCGAATCTGGTTCATTTTCAGTAAATGTACCCAAAATGGTAATCCCAAACTCAGTTCATCATTTTCAATTAATTGTTCTTAGAGTGGTATAAACGATTCCAACTCACCTTTGACTGTAAGAGAAAATGTGTTTGGGTATACGAATTTGACTTTTTACAATTTGGCTAATGTGGTAAAAACAAACAGAATTCATTGGTGAATAATACAGTGTACACTACCGAAACCATTAGTGTATTGCTTTTATTTGCAATTTAGATTTATAAAAACAAGTTTTTATAAATAATTATAAAAACATATATTATAATTCTATCTTTTTTACAAATAAATAGGTATATATTATAATTATTATATAAAAGTAACTGTAAAATTAATGTAATTTAATGATTGATAATACTGTTAATTTTTATATTACGTAAGTTTGTTATTTCACTTGCAGTATAAAATTGAAAAAGAATTTTTGTGTATGTATAATGTTTATACAAATAATTTTCAATGGCAAATAAAGAAAGGAAGCTCAATGAAAATGAATTAGAAAACATTGCAGAACATTTTCATGAGATAATGATAGGGAGAGTGATAACATTTCTAACATATCTAATGAATATAAAACATAAAATATAAAAATCAGTTAGTGATAGTGATACATTTGATAGAACTAAAACAAATGATAATTTTAATGAAATTTCTACATGTCTAGTTAAGTGGGGCCCCTACAAACAATGAGATGTTCCCATTCCTTTCTCAAACCAGCTTACAAGTGCAAGTAAGCAATTTTACAAACCTAAGACTTTTTTAAATATTTTTTACACACAAATTAGTTGATGATCTTATTATTCAAGCGAACAATATGCTGCACTGTATCTATGTATACAAATAAGAAATGTTCACATGTCAAAATATGAAAGAATACTGAGAGAACTGAAAGTATATATCTTGTTACTCTAATAATAATATAGGGTTTGGTTAAAAAACCTAGAGAATATATGTATTTTTCAAAACTTAAAGTAATCGAAACCATTTTTCACAAAGGTTATGCTGACATGTCACTTTCTCATAATAAAAAAAAAACTTTTAACTTTTCTTCAGATAATGAACATGTATGTAATGAAAAATTTTAAAAAATATGATTTTGCTATTACATTTTCAGAAGTTTATATTCCAGAGAGATATAAGCATTGATGAAAACCTAATGCTTTTCTGGGTAGATTACCTTGGAAACAATATATACCAATTAAAAGATTTAGGTTTGGTATAAAATATTATGAACTATGTGAATCAAAATCTTCGTATATTGGGTTATTTTTTATATATACAGGAAAAATAGTATAATTTCCAATAAATTCAAAGAATATATCTTATCAACACAAATAGTACTGACCCTTGTAAAGCCATTTTTACTTTCTTTTACCCTATATGAAATATAGGTAAAAGAGAAAGTACCTATTGTTTTCGAACAAAATTTTCTATATCGAAATTTTAGTGGAAATACACGTTTTCAGGTGCCCTGAGTACAAAAATCATGTTTTTGAAAATTGGTCTGTGTGTGTATCTGTGAACACGATAACTCAAAAACCAAGAGTCCTAGAAAAACAAAATTTTATATTTCAGTTTGTGTTCATCGTCACACGAGGCACATGTGGCACCGAAGTGCCACATTACACATCATTTTTTAGTTTTTTTAAAAATCGGCTGCAATGATTTTTTTAATTTACTATATTTCCTAGACATTTAATGCCATTTCATATAATCTAGGTGGTTTTCAAAAAATTTTCCTTAAGTCGAATAACCGGAAGTACTTTCATTGTTAAGTCTGAATAAAATAACTATGAAACTAAAAACGCTAGCTAAATGAAAATTTATATTTGAGGTTATAATTACCTTATTGTGCCAAATTAAGAATTTGGTTAAAATTGAATAACCGGAAGTACCACTTTATTTCTGTCATTTTTAGATATTTTCCGAATTCTTCGTTTTCACGCTTTTAAACTTGGTATATTTTAAGCTATTTAATTTAGTTTTATATTAACAGAGGACTTTCTCTAATAAATTTTTGAAAATCAAGTAACCAGAAGTATTTGGAGCATTAGTTGTGAACATATCTCAAAAAGTAATCATCACATGAAAAACAAAACTAAATTTAAGTTTTGTATCTTCCATACATGAGATGGCAAGAATTTAGTTAAATTTGAATGACCAGAAGTGCTACTTTATTCTTGCGATTTTCAAGTTTTTTGTGATTTTCTCGAAAACATTTTTAACAATCTTTTTGAAACTTGCTAGGGTTCTTATGTATTTGACATCCTTTTACATGAACTTAGAGGTTTTCCTGAAAAAATCCATTGAAGCGAGTTATCAGAGACAATCTCTGGAGTTAAACATGGTTTTGCATGTCCAGTAACTTCGATGGGTAATCATTACAATTATCGTTCCCAAATAAATATAAATATTTTAATCATTTGTGGACATTTGCATATTTGTACATCTATCTACGTAAAAGAAAGTTGTGTGTTGTCTCACACCTCACCTCACAACTATTCACAAGTCACTGGCTAAACTCTTCTACAAAATAGTTTTGCTTGTTTTTTTAAGATAATTATGGATAACTTTTCCAATTAAAAAGAAATGTTCATTTTTGATGCATTTTATTGAAACTAATTTCCTACTAAAAGGGTTACCCATTAAGACCCAACGTTGCGTAAACAAAACGTTTTCTGAAAAAATTTATTTCACATATATCCAAAGAAATTAAATTTTAAACTAGCATATATTATAAAGAATATGCCTTTATATATTGAGGTGTGGTATTTTGTTTATACAAAATAAAAGTAAAAGTCTAATTATTATTGATGTCCAAAGTATGACTAATTATCCTCTTTAATACTTTACAACTTGAGGGACCAAAACATACATAAAAACAATAAAATGAATCTTAATTGTTTAAAGAAATAGTTGTAGTTAACTCTTTATTTAAAAAACATTATCTTCATGTACTTGAAATTTTATTAAGTTTTGTATACTAGAAAAATTTGAATAATGTTAAGCATACAAATCATTAGGATTATATGACACATAACATACAGTTTGTATAATAAGAAAAAATGGTCTATAACCATACTAAAATGACTCCTAAAACAAAATATATACCAAGTGTAACATAAGTTGGTCATAACTTCAGAAGGTGATACTTTGAGCAATTTTAACCCAAAAAGTCTTAATATACCATGGTCATAAAACTAACTGTTTTCTAGTTACAGGGTGTTGAAATTTCTTTGAATAACACAAAAAGTAGAGACAATAAATTCATCAAATCATGTTCACCTAATAAATTGTAATGAAACTACAAATTAGCATAAACACTAGTAAATCAGTGGTGGAGATAAATGGGTATGCTGATTGTATAAACTCCAGAAAACTGTTAGTTTTACGACCATGATTTGTTAAGATTTTTTGGGTTAAAATTGCTTAAGTATCACCTTCTGAAGTTATGACATCAACTTATGTTATACCCTGTATATGCAATTTAAATCTACATTATGTACTCTACTATGCATTGTACTAAGTGGACAGTCCAATGTACATCATTGTTGGTAATAGCTTGACAATGATTACCCATACTCTCCACTAAATTGTCACTAGTGATCTCCATATCTTCCGCACATTGTTGGATAATGGTTTCACCATATAGCTGGGCTTAGTTAACTTTTGCTTCATTATTGACCAAACATCTGTGATTGAATTTGCTTTGAATTCTAGGAGGGCCATTTTAATATAGTGATACTATTTTGAAACTTCCAGTTTGTACAACGCTGACTGCTTGCAAGACTCACTGATTGTTAGTGTTAATAAAAGCTTATATTAATAAAATAGATAACTCTAATAAAACATAATTGCTGATAAAATAAAGTGTAAGTGTTAAATTAAAAAAAATTACACATATTTGCATTTTTATTTAATCCTTTATCATTGATTTAATTATACATGTTAACGGCTTGTTTTTGAAATTCCCTACGTTTAACATGCTATTCAGCTTGTTTAAAGATGGTTAAAAGTAGATGAAAAGGTTTAAAATTTATTAACTTCTAATGAGAATAAATTTATGGAACTCTTGCCAACAGATGGCGTTAGTGCAGCAGTTGCCTTATAAGCTTATATAAATTATGCAAAGCTGCATGTATTATTTGTTTTACACTATTTGCTTTTATGAATTACACTGTTTTATAACGCAAGTGTATTAAATGATTGTTAGATGGCATATTAACATTTAAAGGTTAGGGAGTGGAGTTGTTATAACAGTGAAATTTTTGTATGTGCATTTTGGTGTAGATTATTTAAAATTACCTATACTTTTTGATTTAATTATGATTATAAATGTTTAAAAAGTACAGAAGTAAAAATATTTAAAAATTGATAAGAAATAATTATCTAAGACAAAGGAATTCAATTAGGACTGTAAAGTACTGATGGGCATTTGTTATCATGTGGTTTAATATGTCAACTAATTGGAAATATTTATTGATGGCAAAAAATTGCTTACTGATAAAAGGTTGCAATAAATTATTGATGATCCTAAATTTTGTGAGTTTCCCACTGATAACAATTTTGAAACAAATATAAAATCAGGCAATAAAGACATTTCAAATATAAATAATACCACTTATAAATAATCCACGTCCACTATGGCAAAGAGAACGATGCTGAATGTTCCCTTGTAATTAAAGTAATCACTACCTATATTTATAGGACACTGAAGAATGATGTGTTTACCATCCATTACCACTATGAAGTGTGGGAAATGTCAGTCTTTCATACTAAAATGCAATTTATAGGCACTCATTCTCTGTACGAGTCATCTGAAAAAGGACATGGCTGTAATTTCAAATTTTTAAGTACTTAACTAGTTTGCTGTTCAATAATGTTAAATAGGTAATGAAATTGAATTTATAGGATCTCTGCAAACCTAGATTGGCACTGTTTATGTTTGTATTTTTTGACTGAGAATATAATAATTCAGCACATTTTTTTTGGAAATTGCAACTCAAACTCTAAAAGAAGATGAAGTAGAAAATGGGAAAGAATATACACAAGAAGCTCTAAATCTGTCAATCACGCACACAGATGAAGAAACTGCTGTACAAGAGATTGTACCAGAAGAAAACAATTCTGCCATAGCTCGTCCAAACATCAGATGCAAAAGACTATGTAGTAATGAAGATCTTCAATTAAATGAATTCCTTCAGATACTGAAAAAGATAGGCAATAAAAATAAAGAGGAATTTGATGCTTACGGTGAATACATCACTCGCAAATTAAGATCATTGCATAAATAGACAATTGCTTATGTCCAGATTTTAATGACATTCTGTTCAGTGCAGATAGGACAATACCCAATTCAAAAATGTAATGTAGAAAATTAGATGCCACACACACTGGAGTCATACTGGAGCATGGTTTCTCCTTCAACAAGCGCATACTTCATACCTATCATCCCAAGTCCTTCACCATCACCCCAACAAAGAAACCCAGACATGAGTCAACCAACTTCTTCTGCTTCTTAATCTCAATAAACTCTAGACACTTTATTTATATCATGGATTGGCAATGCTGATTATACAAATATGGACTCATAAGGAATTTCAGTACGAAGCGCTTACTTGCATTTATAAAATTTTTGAGAATATCAGTTACAACAGTGCATACTTCTGGCACGATAACTGAAATTGATTGTTTGGAAAATTTAAACAGAAAGCTTAAGCTACTGTATGAATTGCTAATGCTAAATATCTAAGCGTTACTGCTTTTACAGAAATTGCTTTTCAGAATGTTGTATTTTTCTTAATTCTTGAGCCAATTAAATGCCAGCTCTTCAAAATTACTATGCAACATTCTATAAAATGTATGGAAATGCAGATTTTCAACATTAAAATCACTAAGTAAATTACTTCCAACATATCTGCTTCAACTTGAAAACAAATGCCATCTACCACCGCCTCTTCTTCCTTTCTTCCTTAATAATAAATGAATCACAATAAAAGCTCATCATTACTCATTGGAACCATCCAAGTAAAAGTTTTCTTTCAACTAAACAAGTTAATAGAGAGTTTTTACACAGCTACCGATAAATGATAACTAAAATTATTAAAATTATGCAAGTACACAACTTATCGTATGGGCCTATTAGTTATCGTAACCCGTTAAGTAGACTAAGTTAGCAGAAGGTTATCGAGACACAGTAAGGGAAATTATAAGGTTAGGTTTGTTTGTTTACCAACATGAGAGAAATGTTACAACAAAAGCCATGACTTCGATTTAACTCAAATGATGATCTATGCTTATTACAAATACAGTATAGATAAACTTTCCAAGAAAAGTTCATTGTGAAGTGATATAATAAGTTACTGAAAGTTAGGTTAGGTACATTTAAATTTTTGATACTGATTAGTGCATCCCAAACATGCGAAAACTCTTAAATAAATATTTCACGATAACTATTTTATAATAAGAATCACATGATTTTAGCCTTTAGAGGATCAATTAGCGTATTAGTGCGAAAACTCTCTAATGTGGACGGTCAACTCACAAGCTTGCCAAGCATGAGTACGAGCATGAATACGAGGATGAACACAAGTTGTCTGAAATTTAAGATTTTCTTTAAAAATCTGCATATTCATTTTTAAGCAAGGTTACGTGTGCATCATTTAAATTAAATGATGTAATTAGAGATACGTCACAATTGATATAAGAACAATGCATAATACAATGCTCACAAAGTACTTTTTTGACAAAAACAACAGAAATAGGGGTAAGATAAGTTGTGTGAGTGTGTTACACCATATACTTTTCAATTGTCTTTCTAAGATTTTGCTACATTGAAACAATTAAAATTTTTAATGAAATTTTCTATTTGAATTTTTGTGATAAACAACTGCAAAGTGCTTTTACCAATTTTACAGGAGAACGATATGAGAATAGAAGTGAGTATGATAATAAATCATACACCTGCAACAAATTATGATGTAACTTTAAAAGTTTGACAACAACAATTTAGTTATTTTAGCAAAATTTGAAGCAATAATTTTTAAATAAAATTTTGTAAAAATTGATATGTAACATTTAACCATAGAATAGACGATTTTAAAAAATGGTGTACAAATAACAAACGAGTGTTTGCACTGAATTCTATTTTCTCAGTTTAGGATTTCATTTAGACATTTTCTTTATTTTTCACAAAAATATTTGATAGTTTCCATTTAGGAAAATTTTAATATAGTGAAAACTGTCTAAACCGGAATCCCAAGGGACCATGAATTTTTTCCGTTTTAAACAGATTTGCATTTTTTTTAAGTTCATACATATAAGTGACCCACAGTAATGCTAAATACATTTTTTGGTTTGCATAAGACATTTATTAATTAACTTTTATCATATTATATTTTAAATGTTTTATTCCATGTATACATCTATGGACATTTTTTAAAGTTTTGCATTCCACATTTGTGGAATCGTGTTTGAATTAAACTTTTATTATGAACAGAAGCCTCTTCGATGGTGGTTCGTAATTATATTAATGTTTTAAACATTTCTAGATCTAGCAGCTATAAATCATTCATACGTAATTTTGCTAATTTCCGCCAGCTAGAGCAGTATTAATTACTGCAAAAGCCGTTGGTGTTTCTTTAGATATCCGTGTAATGAATGTAGCAGCCGGCGAATTGGTCAGTCCAGAA
>JAHWXV010940389.1:0-11887 GCA_024586415.1 Phrixothrix hirtus | reverse complement strand
TATATATATATATATATATATATATATATATATATACATACATATATATATATATATATATATATATATACATACATACATATATGTATATATATATATATATATAATTTTTGACTAGTATTTTAATACATATTAAAAATTTACTGCATCGGCTGAGGCTCGAACTCAGGACCTTGCACTTATATGACACATGCTCTAACCACTGAGCTACTGACGCTTACAGACACGACAGCAGAAGTCTCGAATATGTATATAATGTC
Source organism: Phrixothrix hirtus (assembly GCA_024586415.1). Classification (NCBI taxonomy): domain Eukaryota; kingdom Metazoa; phylum Arthropoda; class Insecta; order Coleoptera; family Phengodidae; genus Phrixothrix; species Phrixothrix hirtus. Next base: position 11,627 of record JAHWXV010940389.1, on the reverse strand, counting down.
AATTCATATAAAAATGTCTATTAAAGATATCTAACGCCTTGAAATGATAATAAAGACATATTAGAGATTCCTGCTGTTGTGTCTATAGGCGTCGATAGCTCACTGGTTAGAGCATGTGTCATGTAAGCACAAGGTTCTGAGGTCGAGCCTCTCAGCCGATGCAGAAAATTTTTAATATGTATTAAAATACTTGTCAAAAATTATACATTTAAAATAATAATCGCAAATTGATAAATTTAAAAAATTAACTTGATATGTATAAATTATATATATATATAATAGGCACATCATAAAAGTCAAATTTGGAGTTTTATAATTGTTATATAGTTTATAGATTTTAATCAAAATAGTAGAAGTCAGGTAAATTTCTTTTATAGAAAAGAAAAAGTTTTCTTATTAAACGTGTATTCGCAGTTGAGGTGCGAACGTCTGGCAACCCCATTTTGTAGTCATTCAGTGGTTTACGGAAGTGATAATGCAGCTGCGCTTGTATTTGCTTATTAATTAATAGGCACACCTCGTGTGACTCACATTTCATTTCTTTTAATTCAAAACTGAAAATTTATGTATTTAGTAGTTCGTGAATAAAAAATTTTAGCGTGGCCTGAGTTGTCTCGGTGGATTAATTTTAAAAATTCACAATATACAGTTCAATTTACAAAGGAAAACAAAAAAAGTGTGTATAACAACTTGCTGTATAAGTATCCATTTTACATTTAAATATAATTTACAGTCAACAAATGTCATTTGCGAACTCAAGTATGTTATTTGAATTCCAGGTTACCCATTTACAAATAGAGTGACAGAAGTCAATATCATAAAAATATTTTATTACTTGTAATTGGTAACTAAATTCTTGACGCTCAAAATAAAAAATAACCAAATAATAAAAAATGAATACGGATTGCTTCAACAAGGATTAATGAATGCTTTATGTTCATGTTTGTAAATAACCTTTGTTAGTGAATTGTATATCGGCAAGTCAAAAGTTGAAAGGGTTTGTTCCACTCTGGCAGTAATTAAACGTGCAAGTTTGATGGTTTTGGTTTACCCTAGTGTTTACCATCATGATGAATTGCTTACGACATTTAGCAAGACAGTAGCTACAACAAAATTAAGTTGTTTCGGCAAAAATTATTGCTTATTCTATACGAGGGTGCGTAGTAAAAATGAAGGACTTTAAAGTTTATTTTATTTACAAATAATTAAAAGTGAATATATAAATTGGAAATTTCACAATTTTAAATTCAAAACTTGAATAGTAATTTATGTAGTGATTAAATATTCAAAAATTTAAAACATAATTTACAAAGATTTGAAAAAATGGACGTACAGAATATATCTAACCAAATAGTGCAATAAATTATTTATAAAACCTATATATGTTATTTGTCATTACGGACTTTTCAAACAAACCCAATAAAACAGACAGATCATAAATGATAAAACTATTCACTGTAACAAACAAGTTGCGAGAAGCTTTTAATTGCAACGCATGCGTAGGATACCTACTATCGATTTATATCTTGACGTCCATTTTACGAAGATTTAATAATGAACGCAAACTCATCAAAAACGTGGAATAACAGTAACAATGTACTCGATTCATGAAAATATATTCACATTTATTGTATATTCAAAAAAAGTATCAGAACTGAATTTAGCGCCTTATAATTCCATTAATACTAACTACGCAGTTATGGAATGTTATAAATGTGTTGATTAAATACTAATACAAATTTAAATTCCTTTGGAAGATATTTACCAAAATTAATAGATTGGAATCTCATGGGGATGGGGCGACTAGATCGCTACAATTGCTTGAACTTGTGCTTAATTCTAAAAAATATGGTTATCAATAATCTAAATAAAATAAGTGCCTTGAGCGCCACATAAATCGTTTAAGACTGTTTATGGACCACTACAATAAAATTGAAGTACAAAAAAGGGTTAAGAAGCCGGAAGCGTCACATAAATATACCGCATAGTTTCAATTGAATACAGCTAAGTTCAATACCGCCACCGTAATTTATTTTAAAACTCAATTGGTTCTTACTTTCTTCCTGTAACGTGTCTCTAATACCGACATCCTTTTAAAATAATGGGAACCGAATAATTTGTGAAAATTAGAAGCATCAACAAGGTGGCGTACTAAAATCGCAAATAAACTTAATACGTGTAAATAAAAACAAGAAATATAAGTAAAATAGCGAATCATGAAAGATAACTTAGGAACACTTTAAGAGAAAGTAATTAGTGCACGAAAATTTTAATTCAATTAATTTAACCTGTAATGAAAGCTAAATTAGTTAAGGTAAATAAAAGATTTGCCTAAATTTAAATGTTGGATTATTGACTAGAGAATGAAAGAAATCTATATTAAAATGCAAAAACTAAGAATTGTTTATCAAAAATGCGACAGCAAACAAATCCAATAAAGTGTCGAAGATATATAAAAGCCTAAGTTCCTACATACATAATCACATAACAAAATGAGCTAATTCTATATACACGCCTAAATATGATACTCGCGATTGTATACCTACTAAACTCAGTAAAGAAGACACGGTATATATCTTGGAAAGACACCGTCATTGGGAAAAACTTTCTTGGGTCAAGATTAGCCTTCAAAACCTCTTAAATTTAATTTCAGTTAACATTTGGATCTACTGATTATGTAAAGCAAGGCCTGGTATTTCAAATATTCCGTTTGAGATAACCTTTTCACCCGTAGTTTTCTTGCGTCAACTCAAGGCGTAACGTTGCCGACGTTCAAAAGATGTATAGTATAAACTATCTAATCTTCTTGTGTTGGTTATAATTTATTGCTCTCCCAAGAATAAAGAAACCGTATCCTAAACTCAGTGTTTATTATCCCTTTGGTGTCAAAATAGACATTGGAGCGAAAGATTTCAAACGATCATTTATAACGACTACTTGAGTTAAAACTGCATAAATACACCTCCTCAATATAAAATGAAGTACAAGACCTAGACTTTGCGCACTTCTTACCTTGAATTAGATATCCAAGTTAGGAATAAGTAGTGCATATTCTAATAAGAAAAATTAGTCCTTAAAAAAGCATTCCTTTGAAAGGTTTGATAGATCATCATTAGAAATATAACTATGATCACCTTATAATGAAATAAACTAGTTTATTAATACTGCCCGCGAAAGTGTATTGTGTTTAACGCCTGTAGACGTTATTTTAGATAATCGGCAAAATTTGTTGTTATAAATTGAATATTTATTTATAAAAGTTGTACAAAAGCATTGTAATGAATTTTTAGCGACGTTAATAGAGAAGGCTGTTCAATACTATGACATTATTAGTGTGACATCTTCAGAAAAGCAACAGGTCACAATCGATAGTTATAGCGCTAAATACAGAGCTAGAAAGTAAATCCTATCTAGTTTAGCAACTGGAAGATAACCCGGATATCACTATCCAAGGAACCCAAGATCCAAGTTGCTATTATTAATCGGCAGCTCTACTAATTTCTTTGTATTCTGTATTTATACTATAAGAGGCATCTCAGCAAGCAAGAACAAAACGTAACCAAAATCTATACTAGTCGTCTCGTCTCGTTCTTATAAGCTTTACAGTACAGCCTAGTAAATTGAAATTATTACACATATGCTAACAACGAAGAATAAGGAGGAATCCAAAATTTATTGTAAATTAAATTGAACTGTGTATAAATTAAATTAGACTATTGTAATCGTGGGAGCTTGATTCATAAACAAGTTTTTAAGGAACGATATTTACTGAAACTGTGGGGTTAAGGAAATTCTAAATCTTACATTTGTGCTGAAACCTATTATGTTAATAATTCTATGACATGGTTGTGGTTTTCTTTTTATTAAGCATACTTCATTATTATTAGTACTTTAACTTGATTTAAAAATTTTGTTTCTCATTTTATCATGGTTAGTAGTCATCGTTTATAGGCATACCGATTACAATACCTTTCATGCGGATTATGTTTTTGATACCTTTTCCAAATTTGGTACCCAGTATTTCAAGATACGTATAGGTTTAGAGAGAATAATGGTCTATATCTTCTAGACGTACCATACTATGCAATATGAATACTATGCAATATAAGGACCTTTTTATACTTTAATTTACAAAAATGGTGAGCCGGTTCTATGTAAAGACGGATTCTAAGACTAAAAATAAAGAAAAAAGTTTAAATAAATAGTGTCCCACAATTATTTGTTATTGAGTTACAGCTAATTGAGTTTTTTAAAGATAGCAGGAAACGAAGCAATTAAACTAAAATCATAATAAATATTTAAAATGACCTTGTCACTACACTCTGGTGCTTTTCACCGATTTAAGAGCTTGACATAAGATAGCTGGTGTCAAATTGATCTATTGAATTCGACCGTCCAAGTGGCTTTAGCTCAGGCAGTGTGAAATATCCCTCGGGCTCAAATATTACCGATAGCACTTTTCCCTGAATTATAAGACAACGTTATATTTTGATCGTGCTTCTATTTTATTTCATTTATTTAATATAATTTCTCATTTGACCTGTTTATTCTAGTTCCATACAAATTCATTTATTGTCGAGGTTTATATCGTATCCTCAATAAAAGTATATTTATTTTTATACATGTATTTCGAGATTTGTATTCATATATTTCCATTGTACAGTCTTATATATATATATACAGGGTATTCCTAAATGTCATGTCCAAATTGAAAGAGGAAATTCCTCGGCTTATGGTATGACTTTCAGTCCGTGTATCCGTGTTTCTTAGGTCGTTTTGTTTTCGAGATAGTGTGTTAAATTTTTTTTAAAAATAGGCTTTTTAATATTTTAAAAATCATTTCGTCGATCTTGATGAAATTTTGCAGATCTGTTTGTAGTAATAAGGAGCTTCTTTGAATATAAAATTATTAAAATTAATTGTTGCAATGACGTTTCGGAGAGGGGGAAACATTATACGCCACTGGCTTCTTATAAATTTCTTATTTTAGATTAAACAGTAAAAACTACAACTATATCATGTATATATAGGGGCCGATTTAAAAAGAATACTTTTCAAATCATTAGTAGTCTATTATTGTGAATTTTTAAGATATGGTTTATATGTAAAGACAGTTAAAAGTTTAAAATTTATATTAAAGTAGATACATCCTTTGAAAATGGTCTTGACTATTATTTTAAAGAATAGCAACTGTTACAGGTTTTAAGTCGGCATAATATCAATTATCGCCACTTACAGAATTATTGTAGGCGTTTACGAAAATAAAATTATCCTCTTGGTAATCAGCTGATTTTGTACATGAATCTGATAGAATCATTTTAAAACAATTTATCGAGATTTCCGTAATAAACGTAGCGTAAAAAATATAAATACAAATTAAAGTGGCCGCTACTAAAAACTAGGAAATGAATGGAACCTGAAAACCATGGCTATTTACAGTGGTGTCTGAACCATTAGATAGTGACAGAGATGAAGAAATCTTGGCAGTTATCTTAAATAATCATGGTATTAAAAGAAGCAATATTTGACTTACCATTAACACTGTGCAGAAGAGCTATGTTACATTAACAAAGCTCTTCTGCACAATTCAGGTGGTACGTTGCTTGCAAATTTTTCTATCTTATGTGAACTTTGCTTTTAACTTTAAATTAGTTTTCAAATGCCACTTTAGATTAGTAAGGGATACATTTGAGCAATTGATACAAGGGTTGCTGCAATTTTTTCGAGGATAGGTATAAAAGCACAATGAAAATACAGTAATAATGCTTCTACTGTTTTTCAAAATATTCTCCCTTAAAATCAATACACTTTTGCATGTGTTCGAACGAGTTGTTGAGGCACCTTTTCCATTTCGAAAATGGTATAGCAGAAATGTGAGTTTTGAATGCCCCCACGGCATCTCCAGGTGTTGAAAAACAGGTTCCACGCATTATATTTTTGACAACCGAGAATAAAAAGAAATCATTTGGACTTAAATCCGGACTGTATGGACAATGAGTCATTAATTCTACATTTTGCCGCTTCAAATAATCAACAGTTTGTGACGCTGTGTGTGACGACACATTCTCATGGTGCAAGATTATCTGACGTTTTGCATTAGTTTTTCTGATTTCATTGATGACTTCCGGTTTACAATTTCTTGTATACCAATCAGCCTTGACCGTGACATGATCCTCTAAAGTGATGGTAGCAACGTGATCAGTAACACTGAAAAATTTTCCGACCATTTTCTTTGAAACACTTCGTGAATGGAAAACTTTTGTTGGATTTACTTCATCTTGAAATACCCAAACGTGCGACTGTTGCTATGTTTCTGGCTCATATGAATAAATCCAAGTTTCGTCACCTGTAATGATGTTATGAACCAAATTTGAAGCACCATGGTTAAATTTTTTCAGCATTTCCTTGCTCCATTGAACACGAGCCACTTTTTGAGTCTCGGTCAAATTGTGTGGAATCCATCGGGCACATAATTTTTTCACAACTAAATAGTCATGCAAAATCGTTGATACTTATTACATGTCAATGTCAAAGGTCGGTTCTATTTCACGGTAAGTCACATGCCGCTCCATCTCACGCACAGCATCAATGTTTTTTGAAACCACACTAGTTCGCGGATGACCTTCGCGAAATTCGTCACTGAAACTACTGCAAGCAAACTTGAATTCTAAAAATCACCGATAAATTGTTGTTTTGGATGGTGCATTGTTACCAAAAGCCGAAACAAGGCGATCTATACATTGTTGTTGAGTTAAATTACATTTAAAATCATAAAAAATCATTGCATGAAAATGTTCGCGATTTAATTCCATTTGTGTCGATAGTTGTTTATTTTACTCTTAAATACAAACGTTACCAAACGATGTTTTATTCAACTATCAATGCTACATAACCTAAAGAATGTCAAATTTTGCGATAGTGCCATCTATGATTCTCTAACAACGACGGAAGTACTTGATTCCCGAAACATATGCAGCACCCCTCGTACAAATATTATCACCAAATTTAAAAACAGCTAATGTAACAGGTGTCAGAAGACTAAATGAATCTATCAAAACGCAACTACTAGTAACCTAATGTATGTTTTCCAACCAAAAGGTATTTAGATTTGTAAAATTATACGTTTACTAGTAAAATAATATGCTCTACTTCATCAATTTTGAATTTTGGAGAAGCATTGTAAAATGATACGATATTTCTAAGCGCACTGGATGAGAATATGTGTATAAAATTTGTGTAATTTTAGTTACACTTATAGGAAACTATACAAAATGGTGAATAGATTCTGAAGCTACTAAAATAATAACCATATTTCAATAAGGGCAAGGTTTTTTAAATGTTATTGGAGCGTTAGATGGAACACATATACGCATAACTCCACCAAGAAGTCAACAAAGGTCTTATTTCAATAGAAATAAATATCATTCATGGTGCTAATTATGTATTTACAGACTTATTCTTAGGTATAATTAACTTCTATACCTTTTAGTTTAATAATATAAACAATATGTTTTTTATTATAGGTTTTTCTGGAAGTACATACGATGCTCGAGTGTTTCAGAACTCAAATTTGGGCAAAAAGTAAAGAACAGCCTAGCAGTTAGCTCTGTTTCCTTTAAACAGTAATATTTTAGCATATTTTGCATACAAAAACAAATTATATATTAACACAGTTTCGAGACAATGAAAATGTATCTCAATTAGAGAGGCAATGTAATTTTAAACATTCAACAACTCGAGTGTATATTGAGCAATTATTTAGATTAGTAAAGAAATACTTCAGAGTTTTAAAACTTGTACATATTTATCGAATTACAGCACCTGTAGTTTTAACTTGATGTATACTTCATAACTAATGCATGCAAAATTGGTACTATTCAACCAGATAAAGATGCGGATAATATTTTTACTAGTTTTTATAATAGTATTAATGATAATACCGGTTTGAATAAAAGAAATGCAATTGCAAACATGTTATATAATAAATATGAAATTTATGTTTTATTTTTATATACTGTCTACTTTCAGTTATATTACATAGACAACTGTTATTTAGTTTATTTGTTAATTAGTTCTCTTAATGAACTCGTATTCCATTGTAGCATTCAGCATCAACTTACCGTAACTGCTTTAACCTGTTTGTTATTCACTATTTTAACTCTGTTTTAATTTATTCACAATAACTATATAACAATTTAATTTCATCAGTTCTGCTTGGGTATCTTTAAAATTCTTCTGTTGATGGGCTACCTTCTTCTGCATATATTAGTCTAGACATATTACGAACAATCTGCAGCCGAGTAATATCTGCATCATTACCAAATATGTATTCCAAAATCAAGAAGAATGGCTAATTTGTACTTCACCTGTCAGTTTTTCCGTTACAGTCTTTATACTCTTATAAGTTTTTTTTAAATTGCGAAATTTTAAATCACAATGTTCCCTTGGGAACTAATTTTCTTTTCATTTATTCTTTTGTGATCAATTTCCAAATTCATTTATTTCTCTTGTTTCAAGATTTAAATAAATTTGTATTTTCTATATAAAACGCCAGCATTAGTTTTGTATTTTGCTTCTGTCCATTTAGCACTAGTTGCTTGTTCATTATTTGCAATTACTATTTTAGATGATTCTAGAACTTAGTGATATTATTTTAAATTATGTTACCTTCTTGCACACTATTTTCTTGAATTCCTCTTCTAAATTTTGTTCAACAAGCATACGGTAAAGCTGTTGCTCTACAACCAACTCGTTTTAGAAACCGCACACAGAGCATTTTTCTAGTGCGGAATCCACTATCTAGTTAATTTTCATAACTAAGTAGTACTGAATAAAGAGAAGAAATGATTTTTTAGCCGCTTTACAACGTAATTGTGTTTTTGTCGGTTTATGCAATAAAGAATACAAGAAAATCCTAAACTTATAAATATATACGTGTTCAGTGACAAGGAAACATTTAAATTGGCATAGTTAAGAGATATAAATCGCAATATTATTCGCAAATTTAAACCCCCTTGGGTCCGCAAAGGATACTTTTAGAGAGTGTATTATGCTAATGTTTGGCGTGGCATCCTAGTGCAACGCATAATTGGAGCGCATTGTTTTGATGAGCATTTGAATGGACGTATGTTTTTATCTCTTTAAGTAAAGTCTTACCCCAATTTTCTGAAGATGAAGGTCTCCATACTTGTTAAAATATTTGTCTGCATTTGAATAACGCACCACCACGTTTTCATAGGGAAGTTTGAACTTACTTAAATATTAATTTTGGCAGCAGATAATGTTTGAACTTAACTACATGGAGAGGGTAAAATAGCCCTCTCTATGTTCCTAAACATTTTGTAAAACCAGTAAGACGTTCAATACGGTACAGTGCAGTTTGTTAATAAATAATTATTGCAAAAATGGGTGTTTTATTTGATAAGTTGATACATCAACTAGATCAATTAAATTGCGATAACCCAAATGGTCCTACGTTTGGGATAATTAAATATTAATATACATGTTAATGCGGTTCGCCGTTGCAATATATTAATCAAACGACAAGAAGTTAATTATTAGTGTAATAATTAAAATCGCATAATAGTGGAAATCCAGTCGACCAGTTCAAGAAAGACAATTATTGGGGTTATTGAAAAAATTCCAAGTAGAAAATAGCGAAAATCTAACAACAGCCAGCTGAGCAGCTGGAAAATCCAAAAATGGTCATATTCAAATGGGAAGGTCAAGTCGGTTTACAGCAAATTTCTATCCAAACAAGTAAGAATTACTTTCTTTTATTTAATCCTACCTGACTCATAAGTATTACCTTCAACTTTAACAATGACAACCGGTAACGAACAAGAAATTAAGGTTTTGCGTAGCATACGAAGCAATGTTAAAACAAAATTAAAATTATTTGAAAAATATTTTAATTCTTTAAATACAGAGGAACTCACATCGCTAGATAAATTAAATTCGCAACAACGCGTTCATGACATTGAACAACTTTATGAAAAATTTGACAAAATTCAAATGCAATTGGAGGAATTACAAATCGATGAAGCTTCACAAAGCATAGAACGTCAAGCATTTCAAGATTTGTATTTCCAGATAATTGGACGAGCAACGCATTTTATTACAAAAAATGACGAAAAATCAAGTAATAGCACAGATGATTCTCACATAACTTTAAAAATGAGTAGTGTTAAACTCCCTAAGCTTTCAATTAATACCTTTAACGGAAACTTTATTAATTGGCATACCTTTGAGGACACATTTTGTACTATAATTCATAATAATTTAGAGCTTACAGATGTACAAAAATTATGTTATCTACGATCTTCATTAAAAAACGAACCTTTTAATTTAATTAGTTCTTTAGAAACAATTGATGTAAATTATTCTATTGCATGGAAAATGTTGGAGGATAGGTACAATAATAAAAGACGAATTATTTATAATCGCGTTAGGGAAATCTTAGATATTTATCAAATAACAAAGAAATCACATACTGGTTTAAGACAATTTGTGGATACTGTACAAAAACATTTAAGTTGTTTGAAGGCATTAAAGCAACCAATAGAAAGTTGGGATGCACTTTTAATCCCTGTTTTAATTTCAAAATTAGATTTTCATACTATAAGGGTATGGGAATCGTATCAGAATAAGAAATATACTTGCAGGGAGATTATTCCTAAAATTGCAGACTTTATGTAGTTCCTTAATAATAAACAAAGTGTATTTGAAACATTATCAATAAATCGCGAATCATTAAATATAAAGCCGACGCAAAACCGTAAAGCTGAACATACAGTAAAGTCATTTGCGATAACATCACAATCATGTACTATATGTAAGTAAAAACATTATATACATCAGTGCGACACATTTTTAAAATTAACTACGTCTAGAAGAATAGAAAAAATCAAGGAATTACAGTTATGTATTAATTGCCTTAAAAAGTGTCATTACTCAGGGCAATGCAAAAGTAACAACAGTTGTAAAACGTGTTGTAGAAAACATAACAAGCTACTACATATTGCTAATTCACAATTAATAATATCTGCATCTAGTTCACAATTAAATACACAAGATAATCCTTCAAGTGCTCATGATATAACAAATTCCACAATTGCAAATTGCGAGTCACTTGAAAGGGTTAACAGTTCATCACAAGTTTTGCTAGCTACAACATGTATTAAGGTCATAAATAAATTTGGTACGGAAATGATTGTAAAGGCTGTCTTAGATTCCGCGTTACAATCAGACCTTATTTCTGAAGAATTATGTAACAACTTAAATCTAAAGAGGTTTCAAACGAATTTATCAGTAATTGGGATCAATCAAGGATCGACAAAATAATATCACCAGCTAATCTACAAATTAAATCTAGGAACAATAGTTATTCATGTAACTTATCTTGTTTAGTTTTCCCAAGGATCACCGAGGATATACCTTGCACAAGCTTTGATATAAATTTATTAAGTATTCCTGAAAATCTGATTTTGACAGATCCTACACATAATAAAACAAGTACAATTGATTGATTAATAGGTTCAAGTAATTTTTGGAATTTATTAAGTGTGGGACAACATCAGTTAGGACCGGGTAAACCAACATTACATAAAACTAAATTCGGATGGATA
>JAHWXV010940331.1:0-11537 GCA_024586415.1 Phrixothrix hirtus | reverse complement strand
GCTCATAAAATAATAATTTGTGAAAAATATGCATTTCATTATAAAATTTACAAAATATGCAAAAAATGCATATATATGCACTTTGCATATATTCCGCCTCATAGTAATAACATTTCGGAAAATCACCATAAATAATTTTAGCACAATAGAATATTCTAATTTTGGGTAAAATACATACGTACGCATTATACAGTGCTTTCGTAAAGTAACGAATAAATTCGATAGAAAATCCTAAGTATTTTTTAAAATCGCTCGGACATTTCAAACGATTAAGATCATTTGCCATTTTTTGTATATTTTATTAAGATTCTCGACAATTTTTAAAAAAATTATGATGCCATCAATATTTTTTTTAGATAACAACCCCCACTTTTTATTACGGAACCTTAAACTGCGTACTTATTTACGTACAATAAGTTTAAAATTTATGTAGGTGACATAAGAAATTTTTTGAGAAAAATGAGATTCAAATTTAAAAATCATAAAATTTATTGAAAATGCTAAATTATGAAAAGTAAACTGTGGGGCTTGTTTGTTATCATGGAAGCAAGATAATTTTTTTAGGTCTGTCAGTGATAATAATTTGGAATTTTGATTTGTGGGATAGTTTTCCTTAGTTTTCATTACACATATGTAGCTAGTGTTTTTGCAGTGTTTGTTGAGTATTTACTTTATTGTAAAATTTCTAGGAATGGTCAAGTAAAGTGAACGTGAAGGAATTGAAATTCTTTGCATGCTCGGCTTTGTAGACATGGTGCGCGCCTAAAAAGAAGTAATTCGATTATTCAATGAAACTTATCCTAATCGGCAATCCATTATCAAAGCACAGTGAGTAGGATTGAATCTAAATTCACAGAATTTGTACACACACGTGAACTTACTAAATCTGATAGGCCGTCAGCAAAAGGAAAAGATCAGCCTAACGTTTTGTTAGCAGTAGAGGATAATCACTACACCACGCCTTCTGAAATTGCTTCTACTTTCAATTTGGTACCATCCATCGTCCACAAGGTACTGAAAAAGGGAAAGTACCATGCGTATAAATTGTACCTGGTCCAGGAGCTGTTTGATGACGACTTTGATAGGAGAAATTAGTTTTGTAAACAAATGGGGGCATTATGTTACAATGATGATAATTTTGTAAAGAATATCACTTTTTTGGTGAAGCTACCTTCCTTTTAAATGGTAACGTGAATAAACAAAATTGTCGTTATTAGGCTGTACGAAATCCTCCTTGGATGATGAAGAGTCACGCTCAAAGGTCTGAAAATGTGAATTTGTGGTGCGGTATCGTTGACGGGAGAATCTTAGGGCATTATTTTTTCGACGAAAATTTAACCGGTGCGATGTTATAGATTTTGTTTGGGACAACCTCATCTCCGCACTAATAGCTTTGTACCCAAATCCAGCCGAAGGTAATCTTCTCAGAAATAACATCCTCTTTGAGCAGGGTGGAGCACCTCCGCATTACGCAGCCTTTGTCCGAGCCTTGTAACGTTTTACGCGAAATGTGTTAATAACGCGAAATACGATTTAATGCAATTCCGAGAATTATACACGTTTTCGCTATAATAGTGATTCCGGAAGTGTAATTATTAATACTTATTAAAGACAGAACAATCTTTAAGAAATTGTTGAATGCCATGCGTGAGTGTACAATTTTAGTTTAAATTGCAAATAGATAAATTGCTTAATTAAAAGCTGTAATAAAAATGCTATAAGCTAATTAATAAAGATTGCACAACCTGGCGCACAAATCACCAGTTACCGTCCGAAATCAATCAAGATTGTTTTGATAATTAATAATAATTAACATAAGCAAGAATCTCAAACGATTTAAATATTAATTAATTAGTAAAAACTACTTCAAGGCTATGGCGAAATATTGCGTCACGTTATGCAAACTAATTGGTTAAAGTACATGCAATTGTTATTGGTATTAATAAAATAGCAGACAGAGAAACCGTCCGAATCTATGTTCGCTGAATAAAAAACGCGAGTACAAATTGAAGTATAAATAAGACGATTTCACGAGTTGCAAATCAGTCTTCGTATAAGACTCTCTACGGGATATTGCCTGGTGCAAAAACCGTAAAATCTTTCTACAAAGTCTAGCTATTTTGTTATTATATTTTACAGCGATCCTGATGCAACGTCTTATGGACTCGTCAAGCCTGTTAGAATCCTGAATGCCGTTCATATTAACAAACCGTTAGAAGACACCGTATTCTAGAGATCTGTATACAGAGATTCGAGAACGACGTTCTATTCCTTGTTGCTCTGTAACAAAGATATACTGAGTGTAGAATAATATATAATCTCAGGGATCCTCGTAACTAAGTGTTCCTGGCGTTATCGCCGCCGAATCAACAACGAAACTGCCTTTGGGCCGAATACAAGTAAGTTGCTCTGTGACTATTTGTGAACGACGTCAAGCATCCGTCATCGTCATTATGTGTTGAGTTGTATTGATAGAGGACGCACAACTACGCTGTACCGGAATCATCCGTCAAATAAAACATCCCCTCAATTGCACATGAGTTGCTAAGTATAGGTCTGCAACCGACGCAAACGGCAGAGAAGCTTAGCGATACTGAGTGGCAACGAAGGTTGTAAGTACCCGCTAACGCCTCGAAACAGACAATCGTCCCCGGCATAAATTACGTACACGGCCACCGCCAAGAGCGACCAGCTCGTGCTCAGATCTCCTAACATATTGCCGTCTCTGGTATTCAAGCATAGCACGAAAGCAGGATTTTACCTATTCAGGATACACTACGCTCGCCGCTCGTTCCAATGCCGCGACAATTTCAAATCCTCGTGACTGTATAAACCTCATTACAAATGATGACTTTCTATACATACGTGAATCATTTATTTTGTCTGCTGTCATAAAGTTATACCTATTTTATTTTGCATTATTGAACTAGTATGATTTTGATTTAATTTATGTTCCAAATACCATTTAATTTCTGTACATAAATTGTTACTGTTACCTATCTTTTTAATACCGCCGAAAACTGAAAAGATCATTAATTAAATATTACCGAAGTTACAGATATACCGACCACCAAACCAGACGAAGTGACAGCATCAAAAGTTACTGAGAATCTCGTTAAGAACCACCACCGCACGACTGAGTTATCACCGAGTCTTCCCTATGTACTTTTCACTACGCATTGAAACGTCACAGCCTAATTCGATAAGGTTTCCCCAAATCATTGGATAGGAAGAAGAGAGCAAATTGAATGGTCAGCCAGTTCACCAGATTTAAGACCCCTAGGCTGCTTTGTATGGGGACACTTAAAAACTAAGGTATACCGTAAGCGGATAATGAATTTGAAAGATTTAAAATTAAACGTATCTCTCCAGAAGTTATCAACAATATGCAACTAGTGTTTGTTAATCGCCTTGGTTACTGTCAGGTCGTCAACGGTGGTATAGTTTGAAGACTTAATGTAGTTACTTTTTATAATTTAGCATTGTCAATAAATTTTATGATTTTTAATTGGAATGTCATTCTTCTTGAAAATTTTCTTATATCATCTATATCAATTTTAACCTTGTTATACGTAAACCGATACGCTGTTTAAGATTCCGCAATATACAATGGTGGTTGTTATTTAAATAAAATATTGATGATGTCATAATTTTTTTTGAAAAGTTGCTGAAAATCTTAAAAAATATACAAAAAAATGACAAATTATTTTAATCGTTTGACATATCCGAGGAATTTTTCAAAAAAAAGTTAGACAGTTTTTTATCGAATTTATGCGTTACCTTACGAAAGTACTGCATCTTAAAATATACTTTGGCTTCTCTCGCCTGATAGATAATGGAAGGCAGACCATTTAGCTTTTCTAAATTGCCTCTTCCATAATTTATTTAAGTGTGAAACATGTAAGCACAGCAAATGTAATGATCTTACGTAGAATACGGTCCTGCTGTGGTAGATTTATTGGTAGTGTGTAAGCGCGTCTGAAAATCTTATGACTTTGGTCACTCATTTGAAAACACCCGGTATATACTTCCGCGTAATATTAATAAAATCCAATTTGTAAGGTTCCAATATTAGTTTTACGGTAAAATCTCTGTGTAAATTTATAAATAATATAATTTCATTTTACTAACAATTATCAAAAGCGCAAGAAACCTTAAATTACGTTTTATAAAAATTAAGAATTTTCCTTTCTTAAAAATACTTATTCAACGTTTCCAGTATGAAGCCGCCAAGTTTATAAATGTGCGTTAACCCCTCTCGTCTTCGACCTTTCAAGTTCAAGGAGAAAATACTTCACTTTAAGAATAGAGATCGTAAAGCGAACAAGTAAAGCTGCACTTTAGTAGTGAGCGTCCTGGCTATATTCAAAGAGTATGTAGTCAAAAAGTTACTCGTATGTCGAATTATGGGATTAAGTTATTATCAGCTCGATCTATTTCCGCCTAGGGCGAATTTCTAGAAAAGAGTCAATTCCAACTCCCTGTAAATTTGGAACCAACGGGGTTGAAACTGACACAAGGTTGTATTATACATACGGTTAAGCGAATATCTAAGACCGCCGCCCGTAGCATCCGATTCCACCAGGAATTTCGCAAGCTACATATCACCAAGTAAGTGGTATATGCGTTATTTAACTTCCATCGATCTCCACCCTCTTGCTAAATTATTCCGGCTGGGGAAAATCAGCTGATCATATAGAACTACCATACAAGATCCATAAGACTATAACTAAAAGACTAGAGTATGTGAATTTTTAATAATTTACAATGTTTGGGGTCATTACGGGCAACTTCTTTTATTCATTCTAGATTAGTTTAATTTTTAGTAACGCAAGGGTCACTTGATTTAGAGATAAAACAGTATTGTTCCTGTTATCTACATTTAGGAAGAACATGTAATTTATTAGTTGTATTTGCTTCGCTTTAATTTTTATTATATTCAATTTTTAAGTACAGATCTTATTTTAGTACATGTAGACCCGTCGTGATAACCTATATTTTCTTTCAGGAACTAGTTATCATTTTAGCAAATAGTTAGTTTAGGTAATCCGTCGTAATTCTACCTATTCCAGGGTGAAACCCAGCGACGTGCACAGAAACAACTAAGTTACCGTAAGTATATATTAACGTAATCCTAGACATAAAGAATTGGATATCGGCTTCTTTGTCTTCCGGCTTCTATAGTAACAGCACCTCGAACTATCAATTATCCGTTATTTATTGCTAAAAACAAAATGGCGCCTTTATCTACGACTATCTCACCCTTATTCCACTTCCTTAAATTTAACTCAATCGTAGAACCTGTCCCATTCTTCACCGTGGGGACCGGAGCAGATCAATTTACTCAGGGAATTACCAATTTTAACAATTTCAGGGACGTAGGATCCATTTGGGAACATTATAAGTGCGACTGGAAAACTTATCAACAACTGCGGTCGCAGCACATTCCTATGTAATTATTAAATCAATGAAAGCATAAAAACTCGAGTAAATTTAGCGTGATCTTAAAAATCTTTACACTAAGTGAAAGATAAAGGGTTAACCTACCCTACCTACTCTTCTGTTTGACTTTTTATAGGCTTTGTTGTTTTTTAGAAAATATTTATACATTAGAGCAAAATTTAGCTACTTAAATACTGTTTTTACGTAAAACTAGGCAAACAATAAAAAATACATTATAAAAATTCTTTTTAATACTGGTTTGGTTCGAAAATAAATTATGTTTTTGTGAGATTTTTTTTATCTTTTGTTAGACATCCACATACGTATGTCTCTAAACTCCGTAAATGGGCCCTTTAAATACACAAGAAGTTGAATTGTTAAAAGAGTAACTACATTACGTAATATAATAATTTTAGATGCACGACAAAGTAAAAGAACTCTGATGAGATAATTATATAATTTTACTTTGTTAACTTACATTGGCATCTAACGTTGATATAATAAATGTTAATGCTAATTAATAATATTAATTTTATGCTAAAATTTATTGAAATTTTAGATGAGTAGATGTACAAGATTTGATATAAGGTCACAACTAATTTAATCACGTTAAATGGACAATTCAGAATTCTGTAAATATGGCAGCCTTATCACTTTTTAGAATTAATTAGCTGTACGTTACAATATTTTAGAATAGTATTAAATTACTTCAAATTTTAATACTGTTACGACCTGTTTGCATATTTTATATTTTCTAATAGGGTATTGAAAAATGTTAAAGCTTATCCGGAGATAAGCTATTTAACGCAGGCATGGTATTACTAACGGCGCAACCCATTTATTGAGTGGTCGTGCGGATGCATATATTAACATATGTACGCTATTAATAGTAGATGGCGACCAACAAAATGAGTTCAATCCAACCGGTTCCTATGCAAATTAAGATATGTACTCTATCGTTCTTCAAGTTCTCGTAGCCACATACCCTTTCCCCCTAGGAATATATGTACATACATATATTTCAAAGTTAGAGGGCTCTGTTCATAAACTTTTACTAAAGTTTGTAGCCTGATTTAGGACCTGTTCTATTTTCAACAGTGACATCAGTATTGAATGTGGTAATAAATTTAAGCAAATATTTATTAGCACCATCGGTGCTGATTATTTTAAATTATTTTAAATATATATTATTTAAAAACTTTGTTAACGAATTTTTGAATACCTATGTTTAAGAGCATATCGTGTTCCCTCCAACTGCGCCAATTTGATAAATACTACTTTATTTCACCCTGAAAGGGTAAAACGGCAAGTCATCGATCATTAAAAAGTGTTCTTGCGAACTTTGCTTTATAAAAACTGCCTAAGAAACAATAGTACCTAATTCTTTTCCATAAAATACAGCGAAACATCGTATTACCAAATAGTCGGTGTGTTTTCTTTGTAATTCTAAATCACAACTAAAGATTAAATTGATAAAGCACAAAAGTTGCGAATTCCAATACTAGGCCTTCAAAAGTATAATTCCGGGTTTTGCCTAACCGGCTACCAACCGCTAATCTGTTTTATAGATCAGACTATGCCCACATCCGTACCTAGGTAGATACATACTCATTAATTAAAATATGATAACACATTCTAGATATAGAACGTATAAACATTATTTGTTCTCTGATTAGTCACGTAAGCATTGTTTTAAAGCTTCGTAGTAAGCACATGATTTGAATTCAAATTGTTGGAAAAATAAATAAGTAACCAAACTATCTTTTATACAAAGTTTCGGTGAAAAAATCAAAAGTAAATAGCTAGCAATCCCAAATCATACGAAACTATTTAGTTTGAATCTGTTTATGTAAACGTTGAACTTGCTTAATTTAAGATATAAGAACTTGTAATTTATGGAATTCATCTTAAGTCGTTAATTGCTTTGACCGTGGCATCTGATTTTACTGTATTGGATTATTTTTCAAGACGTTCGGATACACTAATTCTAATTTTCGTAACTTTTGTCTATTACTTATAAGGTTAACTGATTATTTTTTGGGTGGCCGACTATAGGATTTGTTAAACTTTTTAAACAGTCAATGGCCATCTATCCGGCCGATTACTAGTTTTCAGTATTAAATTAACACCAGTATTCGGTTACACAGAAAATGACAGATCAGCTAATTCACAATTAAACCCCATAAAATAGATTAACATTTATTGCTAGAGTTAATTAAAAGAAATACTGTTAAGCAGCCATAAATATGATATCCTATATACTAGGACAGAAGGCGCAAAAATAATATTTTCTTAGCATGTAAAACAAATTAGTTGATCAAATTTACATCGTTGCACTAATTTTAATAAAAACTGTGTTTAAATTGCGGGCACGTGGGTAAACATGGTGAACCCTTTTTAAGACCTTATTTAAGTCACTTATTTCGTAAACGACCAATAAGTGAAAGAGGCCTCAATCAGGAATGTTTACTCTACACAGTAGACGCAGAAATCCTTTTAAACGCTGACTGCCACTGTATAAAAATAAGTGATACATGATACAACTTTGAACTATGCTGATAAAGTAAGATACGAGAGTTTCTTTCTACGCTGGTATTATCGCTGCTGTTATTACCCATATCCTAGGAGGTAGGGCGAAGTTGTTTATTATCGTAACGGTGTCCCAATTGTTTGCAAACGTGTCACAAGTACTTCAAGATGGGATCTTTCTTGTTATACTAGATTAGAATTGCGTTGTCATTTGACTTTTATACGTGAAAAAATTATATCCTACGAAAATTCGTAAAAATATTGTTGAAATTTATGGATAGAAAACAATTAGATGAAACTAAATATTAGTAAGTTGCAATGTGTACCTAAAAGTTGAATAATGCAGAAAGAAGTGGGAGGCCGAAACATTAAACGTGTCGAAACAATACTGTGGACTGATCAAAGGCTCACAATGTTCAAATATGACAAAATTGTAGATGCAGTAATGGGCTTTTTCAATTTTCAATTTGCCTTTATCCGCCCGATAGGGAAGGTTTTCAGAAAATAATAGTGAAAGAAAAATTGCCTCGACTACCAACTTTCAACCCATTCCAAGTTTTAATAATATATTCTACCTTAATTTTGAGACATGCTACGCAATTTTAAAAAAGTTTCAAGGCTCGGACAATTAACAAAATTGATATTCAAGTTAAAGTGCACTAACACATAATGTTTACATTTGAATGCATTTGTAGAACACGACTAAGTTCTTATTAACAACCAGCAAAATAAGGCTTAGTCAATTCATGGGAAGCACATTTAATCAATAAATATGCGATAGTTACTTAATATTCTAATAACTAACATGAATGTCGAACGAGGACATTAAATTTGAATTATTATTCCAAACGCAGTCTGGATCATAATTAAGCTTAATTGCTTCATAAAAGGCCGTAGGAGAACATAAATAGTATTATCGTAAAACCACATAATTTGTTAATCTCTCAGATATACACCCTCCTAAATTCGTTCCATAAATTACCAAAAGTTGCACCTAATTTTTAGTTTAACTACAGCTTTTTACCACAATGTCAATTTTACAATTTAAGGTTTCTAAACTAAATAGACTTACATATTTTGTAGCTATTGGCAAGGCTTAAACGTTTGTATTTATCCATGTAATCTGAAATGAGAAGTAAATGTAAATTAAATGATTATTCGTAAAATAAATTGTAATTTATAGCACATTAAATTCAAGATAATTATTTTTAAAAAAGTGTAGCTGATGATATCTTAATTATAGTTCATTAACAGGACAAACTTTCATTCTAACTGTACACATGGGTCCTAATTTTATAGGTTATGGGTAAAACATAATCGGATTAAATTTAATAGAAGAGTTTAAATTTGTTTTCATTTATTTAAAAATATATAAAAATTGAATTCTGTGAAAGCCGCAATTACTCACACAGAATAAAATTAAAAGTTTTAAAAGCAATATTCACAAAAATTATAAACTATTTCGTCTAAAGTACATTAACACAAAATTGAACCTGTGTAACTTTGCATTACGTTTTACAACTATTTCATATTATAGCGAAATTAGACAACTCTCGAAAAATATTTAATTAAATTCACCAATATTAGAATTATTTATTTACAATTATTTACCTAAATATTTATTTCAAAGTACATTAACAATAAAATTTACATCTGTGTTTATATTGGGTGCCCCATTTATCTTGAGACAAAATTTGATTATTCTCATCCGTGGCAGGTATTTTTAAAATATTTCTTATCGCCTAAATACAATCTTCATGTGAAAAACAAGACACGTGATTAAATACATATATATGTATTTAATCACGTGTCTTGTATTTCAGATGAAGATTATATTTACGCGATAAGAAATATTTTAAAAATACCTGCCACGGGTGAGAATAATCAAATTTTGTTTCAAGATAAATGGGACACCCGTTATATTAAAGCTACTTAATAAGACAAAATTTGTCACAGGTGCATTTGGCGTTACGCTTTACAACGATGCTGATGTCCCGCTAACTTCTCGGAGGAGAGAGGGTCCCTGCTGAATTGCACCAGCACGTCCGCGCTCTAAGAGATACGCTGGAAAAGCGTACAAAAATTTGAAATATAGGGGGGGGGGCACTGCTCCTGGTGGCCCGTATACTGAATAGGAATGTTCCTCGGAACAGGGAAAAACGGTTCCGTGACCTATAGCTGGATTGTCCCGGGGTTGCCTCATATCACGGCGCCAAATAATAATATAGATTAAGATCGTGGCTAAAGGAGGGGTACCAGAACTAACACATATCACCTGAAATACAAGGTAATAGCTGTTAACCTATTCTAGGTTCAAAACGAAAGTCTAGTTGGTTAATACTATTTATCTATTGGTAAAGAAATGGCCTATTTAACATACACAATACAGCAGGATGCAACGGTTTACAGATAACTTCTCCGGCTTTATAAAGTGGCCTAATTCAAGAGGGGAAAACTAACGCATGTTTTTAACTGCCAAAATACGGGGGTTTCGTCGAAATCCATCATAGTGGAAATAATCTAGAACCATCAACATAATTTTTAGTGGAAGAATACCACATCTGTAGGTTAGGCTGCGTGTCGTAAAAGGCGACTAACTCACCACTTTAATGCACCATCCTTCATCTTGGCCTTAGGCTTGAGTTGCATATTTTGGGACACTTCTTGGGCAGTGTGCTTTTTGGTTCTGTGTTTTTGTTTTGACTATATCTTCTTAGTCCCTTTGAGTCTTCTTAGGCTCTCTTTCCCTCTTCTCACCGGGCAACAGTTGTATTTGGTGTGGATTTCGCGTGTGCGGACGTACGATCCAACCGGTACTCCTGTTGCCCTACGGCCTTTCCTTCCTTCTCTGCCTGGGAGAGCTTGAGGTTTGACGTCATTTAGTCAAAATTCTGTTTTTGCTTGTTCCTTTGTTTGGTATTTTGAGTATGTTTTGTAGAAATTTTCGCTGAAAGTTTCTTTGACTGGGGTAATGTCAGGTTTCATTGGCGTTCTATCTGTGAGGTCCCTCTGTTTAAAAAAATGTTTGTTTATTAGGCGTGTAACGTGATCATTTATGGGTGGTAACCAAATTAACTCAATGGCGCACACTAGTACATAATTCCCTAGCATTTCATGTGAATTTGTTTGGATGTCAAATTTTTAAGTTAAAATAAAAATTGATTTATGAAAAAGTTAGACGATTAATTTATAGTTCTAATTAAAATTAGAATTATGGAAATTAGAATTTCATATTATTTAATGGAAGTTATTAAACAGGCCTATGCCAAGCTTTTATGCACTTCCACGGCCCTGTGAATGAACATCTGAATTTTATAGAACCTGTGAAGGTTCAAAAATATAAACCAAACCTAGACATTTCAATTTATTTAATAATTTTATAATACTTAAAAAAGAAATTAACTATTTTGTGTAACGTGTGTATAAAAAGTTTTCTAATTAAGAGACCTATGGAAACAAAATGATATATCTTTGCTTAATTCATACAAACATTTCCATTTTCATATTTGTCATGAGAACTACTTTTGACATCTATCAAACTAATTTATTGTTGAAGTGTTAAAGAA
>JAHWXV010940251.1:0-10422 GCA_024586415.1 Phrixothrix hirtus | reverse complement strand
GTCATGTATGTTGTAATAGGTTGAAAATTTATAGCCTGTATTTTTATAATGTTATGTAATTTAGGTCGATGTTAATTGCCGATGCAGCGCCGTTGTAAAGATGAAACTTGCAATATGCCAAGCCCCGTTCAGTAATTTTAATAATAATCTATATCAGATCAATGCATCGATGTACTTAGAATAAATTTAAAATTGTAATGAAATTAAAGTTGCTTTGTTCAAATAAAAATATTAATAAAGATGCAATATGTTTTCAATCGTTTGTGTTTGTTCTCGACGGTAAAGGTCTTTTGCCAGGATGGAGGTCCCTTGCGTTAATTTGTTTAATGCTAAAAAGTTCTGTTCATCTTGCAAGATCTGTGATGTCATTTTGTTTTGTAGTTTGCATCTTAGTAAATATAGCTTGGCGTTGGTTATGTCACAGCCAGAAATTGCGTACTCCAGTGTACCATTCATTCTTATAAGCAATTATTGTTCTCTTGTTTAATGATTTTATGTATGTATGCGGGGTAACGACCATGCCCTGTCAGGAAGTGAATCATTCCGTTACTAGGATTGAAACATTTATTGCGCTGTGCAAATCTACATCTGATATTAGGGAGCACGTCCTTCTACCTTTAGTGGATTCGTTCCACTCTCTTTGCCGTTGATTTATAATGTTGTTTGTGATGTCAAATTTTCCCGTCACTTGTTAGTCCAGTATCTCGTTGCCTTTTTCTAGTTAGCCTTTTTTAAGCCAGTATCTTGCGGTTGCTTTCTTTAGTTGTAAATGTTCTGGAAAAATTCCTGAAATCACCAAAAGCGGACCCATCGTGTTATGCCAAAATCCCCCTATGTATTTCTCCCCTTTGTGTTGAGAGAATCTTTCTTTTTATAGAGCCTAGTTTACGTTGTTTATTCCAAGTACTGAAAACGTAAATGATAATAGCCATAGGGATTATGTTAAGGTATAATTTAGCACAATACAGAACGACCTTAAATTATTCTTGTGCTATTCGAGTTATTTGTTGAATCATGCTGGTTCTGCTCTCGCAAGTTTTGTTGGAAGGTTCTCTAAAATTGCATTTTTCGTCAATTACCACTCCTAGGACCGCGGTGCTATAGGTTCTAGAGATTTTTTGTTGCACAGCTTAACCAGTAGGTACCTCTGTAGCTTTCCATTCACCAGGGTGTAAGTTGCTTTTTCTGGAGATATTTTGAGTTTAATCTCCAAACACCAATTCTGAATCATTTCTAATGCAGCGTTTATTTTGATTTCGAATTCTCTACGACATTCTGCTATGTCATCTGCATAGGCTGTCACTTCGAATACTTTCTCTTCAGGTTCTAAACCTAAGCGAAGATCGCGTAGGACAATTTCCCAAAAGAAAGACCCACAAAGGGATCTTTGACGGATTCCCTTTATAAATCTTTTCATGGCTTGGTTGTATTTGCATTTAATGGTTGCATATCTATCCTGGCAATAGGAGATGACACTTTTAGTGAGATCACATGGAGTGTTTTGTTTTAGGAGCCCTCTGAATAGAGCTAGCCACCATATTTAGTTCTGATTTGTGAGATTGCGCGCAATAGTCTTTGTAGTAGTTTATTGTAGTTGGTTTGGGAGTGTCCTTCATCATGGAGCTGGTTATTAGTTCTCCCTTATTTGTTCAGCTGTTTTACTTCACTTAATTTAAAATTAAAAATCTAACACTTAATTTAAAGGTTTATTAACAAGCAATACTTCAATTTAAATTAAATTCATGAGTGCACTGTGAACGTTAAATAATAAACAAATATTAGTAAAATATTCTGTTTTACGGAGCAGTTAGCTTTGCATCGGTACTGTTGAGGTGCAAGAATTGAATTGAATTCCGCATCCAGTAGTGTAAAAATTTACATACCGTTCTATTTAAAAAAATCAAGTTAGCCGTGATTGAAAAATTGAATATCCATACCTAGTAAATTTTTAAATTCAACATGATAGTTTTGTAACAAAACGATATATTTTTCAGTAAAATCCCATTTTTCTAAGTGTCACAGTTACGGTAATATTTTAAAGTTTGTAGGACACTGAAAGTGACATTTTTTTCAAAAACTTAGAGTACTTCAGAAATGATACGACGTAGACCAAAGGTTTGATTATCAAGGTGATCCTAAAATGTAACAAGGAATCCAAAAATATAATAATATATAGTATATTGTATCTAAAATAACGAAATTCGTATGCATTTCCTATATATTTGGAACTCCATCATCTTTGAAAATAATCCTTTATAAATTATATCATTATTGTTACTATTAATTATGTCGCTTATTTTGAACAATATTCCTAAAAATTAAACGGCAAACTAAATTCTTAGGGTAGTCGTTGTTAACTAAAATTTTGATTAATTTATGTAAATTATGATTGATTAAAGAAGGATAGACAATTTGGGTATTCTTTTCTTTAAGCCTAATACAAGAGTTTTCTTAAAATTCCAAGGATGGTTAGAAAAATAATTTATACATCTACCAAAACTAGTAGGTTTGTAACATAAATCTATAATTATTCGATTATTTTTGTCTCTGATTAATTTAGTATCTAAAAAGGCAACACTTCTGTCCTTCCCATATTCTACTGTATGAGTTAAACGTATTAATAATAATATCAATTTTATCAATTGGAGCAGTGCAAATTAACTTGTCGGCAAATTTAACAATGATAGACAAATTAAAATCAAATTCAGACAAGTAAACCGAAATTAAATCATCAAGGACAATTTCAGCTAAAATTGGACTTAACGGAGAGCCCATTGGAGCGTTGCAAGAATAGCATTTGAAGTTGGTTTTACATGCTCTGTCCAGGCAGGTCTAATTTGGCATCATCAGATTGTTTATTATTTCAGAAATTGTAAGAATATCTGAATGATGTTCCCTTGCCATATTATGTTATATTTTCTCATGTTCTATTGCCAGAATGTCTTATAGTTTGGATTACCTAAATAATGGTTATCCTTAACACATTCACGTCTTTCAATTTATTTTCCAAATTAGTTAATAAATACCCAATAAAGAAGAAGCACTTTTTTCTTTGATTAAGGTTTACGGTTAAGCGACATACAATTTTAGTGATTCACTTCAGCTATATTTACTGCCCATATATCGGCTTTAACCAGGTAGACAATATAGAAAGTCATCACGTGCGTGTGCTGGACGAAAGCTTGTATATACAATCCAAGATGAGTTGCAGCTAAAATTAAAAATGTCCATACGTTTTCGCTGTAGTTGTGCTTTGATCTTCTAGAGATATACGTATCTCTCACATGCTCTTCATGCATTTTTTCGGATGGCCATATAACTTGGGGGCTGTCTATCTGGAGCACGCGCATGATAGAGGTTGGCGGCAATACGAGTTATTAAAAATGAGTAAATTCACAATTTGAAATGGCGTATAATACTTCATCACATATTAAATATTAATAAATTATAAATTCACTGCTTGACGTTTGCACACCTATAATACGTAACTATCGAACCACTTTTCCAACTAACTGTCAATTAGTTTATGTTAGAAAGATTGTCCGCTGGCCGCACAAACTCAACTGCTGGTTAACTTCTGACATGCCATAGTAGGAAAAAAAATCTCCGACAAAAATTTTCTATTTTTATTGTAGAACTTCAATCTTTAATAAAAAAATCTGAAGTTGATTCTATTCCATTGCCTCCATAATACGGTCCCCTATAAAACGAACACATTTGGTCTAAAATATTTGTTTGGTATGTGCATATCTTTCAAGATATCTCAGTGAAAACTTACACGGTATATAAATAAATAAGGTTTACGTAGTCTTTTAACTTTTATGCAATTTTTATTTTATAGCAACGATATTTTAAGAAATATACAAATAGGCATGTTATTATACAATCCTGGTGTATAAAAGCAGTGATGAGCATTCAGACTTTAAGCAATTATCGACGGAAAGTAATGTATATCATGGTAATAATGGTTGTTCAACAAATTAGTTATTCAAAAATATTGCCAAAGCGATTAATTCCCACAGATACAGATTCCAAGTACTCAGTGCTATTTTCAATTAAATAGATGTACTTACACCGATTTTAAAAACAGTTTGAAAATTTGTTAGCAGTATTATACTCGTAGTATCTACAACTAATCCAGGCCATGGTCTGGCATTGAATTATGAGAAGCATATCACAAAAGGTTGCAAATTTAACTATGAATTCTATATTCTAGTTAGATACGTCTAATTACGTTTATTTATTGTATTTACTATCTTGAATTTTGTTCGATAACTAATTTAGATAATTTAATAACTTTACAAATTTTCAAAATCCATATTTAAATTGTAATTTCCACTTTCAAAAGTCGAGAATTCTTATATTTCAGTTACTGACCTTATATATCATCTGTAAAGGTTATTTGTTAAATTGTATATTGCACTTGAGCAAATATTTGTGGTTCTTGTTTGTTTTTCTGCCTTTCTCAACAGTCGTGGACTTACCATCTCATTCCGATATACGAGTAAAAATAAATAAATATTCTAATGTAAACCTTTGATGGCTATTATTGCAGCATTCACAGTGCCACCAAGTTAACAAAAGCAAGTTTGGCGTGTCTAGAGGATCTGTACGTTTATTAAGTACACGTAGATGTCAAAACACTTGTAAATGACTCTTAAAAGTGTTTGTATACAATAAAATAAGCATTTAATAAACCTTTTGTACTTACGATTAATAATTTTCACGTCGCGTCCCATAATAATTATTATTACGATCCTTGTAGCATAAACATCTTTTAAATACTCTTTTTAGCTTACTCATTTTGACTTTTTGTTATAAATTTTAAATTAAACTAGAACCAATTATATTTTCTAGCCCACACAATTTCCATTTTATTATGTATTATAATAAATTAATGTTAAATATTTAAGATTACACAAGCCTGCACTTGAATCAGTTTTTAATACTCATTTTTGAAATTACTCCCAATCTATCACGTCAGGTTATTTCACAAATAAGAAATTATGTTTGAAAGACTTTTATTGATTTAAATACTACAAATATTAAAATACAGTTTCACACAAACAATTATTTACAGTTACACATAAAATACTTGTAAGTACTATCGAAATGTTCTTAAGACTACTTGCGGTCTTGTGTTCCAGTGTACATATTGTACCATTAATTTTCGAACGTCCTCTTTTGATTTGCTTGTCGATTCTCCTGAATTTTTAGTATCCCTCTTTAATATCCAACAATAGTCGGCCATCATATTTTCATTCCACCTCTCCTGGTACCTTTTCTCGGTTACCTTAAAATGTTAATGAAAAGATTCACTATATTCTTCGCTGTAATGTGTCACATTCTCTGGAAAATATTCGATGCGAGAATGTAGGAAATGAACTTCTACGCTCATGTTACAATCAAAGTTTTTAAAGCTTGTAACGGTGCGTCGTTACATGTATATTTGTATATACAATAGTAATTTAATTGATTTCAGTTTATTTAATTTAACATTAAAATTTTATCATATATTTATTTATATTTGATAGTAGTATTTTTCAGAAACGTGACAACGTAATTTTCAAAAATAAAAGTGACAACGTCGTGAATTTACCAACGTATTTGGCTAATACGCATGTTAATCCTTTATAAGGATTTCTCAACGATTTCGAGGCTTTGCCTTGTTCCAGGCCTTTGCGGTAACATGTATTAATATTTTGTTTAAATAATGTCTAATAAATTAAATTTAAGATTAAATATTGTGTTAAAATGCAATTGCTTACTGTAATATATAATCGTTTTCATTAAAGTGAAAATAATTATATAAATTTTAAAACATTAATTAATTTTACAATATGATTGCAAACGTTTGAAATCCAACCATCTTTCTTTGGTAATTATAACTTGGTTAATGTTTCTTTGTTCTTTTAGTTGTTTTCAATCAGTAAGAATTGCCTTATTTCAACAAAGTAATTACAATCTGTATTTAAAGATTTATACGAATTTAAATAGATTTCAGTTCTAATACACTTGGTGAAGTTTTAATCCAGCTGTTTCTTGTTACATTGTGTGAAGGTCAAGTACCTATAATTATAAAGGGTAAATTATTTTACTTACGAAGCATGGCAAAGTTTAATTCAGTTTGTAACCACAATAATAAGGAAGAACGTTCCACCTAGTTCTTTGAAATAATAAGGTTAGAATTCATATTAATAATAAATTTCAATTTTTAAACAGAATACTAATTTATATTACCAAATTTAAATTACATTTCTTTGCTTGTGATTAAATTAATCAAATACATTTATTTCATCGTTTTTGGTATAAATAATTTGTAACTTCAAAAATAGGTCAGAACATTAGAGGTCCTTGTATATTTTACTAAACTAATTTTAGTTTCACATAGAACATATTACTTTTCTATGTGTATTTTACAGCAGCCTGCGGTAGCCCTTCCTTGTTCAAACAACGAAGTGTGAACCAAATTCCACCTGAAGTCTAAAGCAGAGATGGTAAAATTGTAAGGAAGTCAATAATCAAAACTCTGACTAAGTATTTATTTACATTTTTAGGCTCCTTTCATATAAAATGTTTAATATTAATTTCTGTTTCTTTAAATAATTTTATTGTTAATAAAATTTTGATTATAACCTGTTTTTTTTTCTTTCCAATGTGCATATTTATTATCGACCTAAACAAATAGGATACAACGGTCACCATTTTCACTATATAATTCTTTTCTATCTGACGGAATCCACCGTCTGGTGCCCTTAAAATATAAATCGTTGCATACTATTTAAGTGCAAATCTAACGTACTTCCTGTAGAGTCTCAGAGCTAGCTGACGTAACTAATATCCCGTTATAAGAACGGGGTAATAGGCTATAAGCTTTTCAACATTGTTTCATCAATTTTCTTGTAATTTGGATCGTTTTTATTTCCTATAAAGTTTTCGACCCGAAGGCGGTCCATGCGTCCTTTTCTTTTTAAATTCTAGATTTCAATTTTCCTTGTGTAATGAATAGGATTTGCATTGAAAAGTACTTATATCAGAGTCCATTTTGCAGTAGAGCCCTTACAAATTTTCATCAAACAAAATTTGACGTAAAGTGGTGGAAGCAAGACGTTTGTGGATCTACAGATGATTCATGAAAGATGTTATTAGTCCCAGGCACAAAATGTCTGCACTCTGGCCAAACTCTTGCGCTTCAATGCTTCTGATTTTCCTGACAATCGCGTTCGCATAGAAAGTAAGGCATTTTTGTGTACTTGGTTTCTTGTCCTAATAACGCTTCTATAACTTTGAAGTCACCACAGATTAACCATTTGTTCATATTATACGGAATTCTTGTTGACAGTACCTTCATGTTCTCGAATGTTTGTTTCATTTGAACTCGGTGCGCCACAGGAATGGACTCATACACATTCCCATTATGAAGTATACCTTTGAAGCTCCACTTGAGAAGAGTCAATAAACAGTCTCCACTGAATCGCATCATGATCAATTCCATGGAAGTTTAATAACTTGTTTATATGATTGCAGTATACCAAGGAGTCGTCCGTGGAGAATAAGGAACTAGTTCTTTCTCTCTGTGTCTGTATCATGAAAATGGTGTTCATTGGCCCAGAAGATTTTTATTTATAAGCCGGGAATCATGTAGTTCTGTAGAATCCTTATTCAAATTTAGATCTCGTACCAGATCATTAAGTTCACTCTGAGAGAACTGTTTTGGAGTAAAATAATGTTCAGACTTGTAGATATCGCCATTGCAGTCTTTGGCGCTTTTATTACTTTCAAAATTATTATCTGTAATGTTTTCTAATACAACTGGGGTACGATGGATAGGCAGGTCCTCACAATGGGGAACAGACCTAATGGCTGAAGAAATACTTGGATATGTAATTTGTTTCTGCTATGTTGGTTTTTGCTTAAGCGTTACATAATTTCCACAAATATAACAAAGGTTTGGGGTTGTTTATACACTTGCGCGAAGATATTAAGACTACCATTATAATAGATAGATACACTGAAAAAGCTCTGGAAACGCAAGGGTCTGAGAAATACAATACATTTGTAATGAAGGTTGATACGTCACCAGGGTCACTTACACTAACTTTCTAATTTTCTGATTGGGTAATGCAGTGTTGAAGCTTGCGGATTAATCTTAATTAGTACAGTTCGAAAAAAATTGAAAATATATCTGGGTTTCACATAACTATCTACCTTATCCATATGCATATTTACTAATGGAGAGTATATGTAAATTGTAAAAAAACTGTACGTGACAGAGAAAAACTAAACCCGGTTATAGAATCAGCTTAAAAAAGTAAGCTAACAACGCCTATTAATTTTCATTCATCTGACATCATGCAGGCTTATTGGATGTAAAGTATTTTATCGGTGCTGTCTTGTGTACCGTGTAACTTTTGAATACCAATACCAGTTAAATGTTTTGTATAATCATTCTTTTTTCAATTAGTTATAAAGTCGATACTTTTTCTTTGCACTTTTTCATTTCAGATAAGTGAATTTTGAGTTCTGCAATAGAAATTACTTGTATACATATCCAGTAATATTTTCTCTGAGAAGAATTCAGCTTCAGTGGAGAAGATTTCTTACTTGTAATGGCAATTTCATCTGTGCTGCGATAGGGCTACATTTCTGACACGACATGATCTAACGTTTCGTTTGCGATTAGAATTGTTTTTCTAAATTAAGTCTTACGTTTTAAGGATACATCACTGCGTACTAAAAAATAATTTAATATTTTCTTAGGTATAAATCTCAAAGTTTAGAATAAATTTTGAACTTTATTTATTCAATGATTGCTTAGTGAGCTGATTGTTTTATGATCTAAGTTTACATGTAATTATTTAATTTTGTGAGTTTCGTGCACATTTTTAAGCCGTATCTGCGCACAAATCAGTCGCGTCATCTTAAAAAACTGTTACTTGGGATGACGAGTTCGCTATTTTTAATGAACAGAAACGGTTCAACTGATGATGTTGGCCATCAGTTCGGTCAACACGTCAAAATAATTACTTTTTGGGCTCTACCACTGTGCTCCAATGGCTAACGAGGGATTTTACCTCGCTTTCTGCTTTTAAAACCGCCTAATTGAGTGCAAGAACCACTACAATTCTAAGGTTAAGCGAATTTTGATTACCTTCGCTACATTGTCGCACTCTTCGGTACGTAACGACATTCTACAATGACAAACCGTAATCTACTCTTATTTAAATTTCAACGATGAGACAAACAAATAGTTATACCATATTAGAGAATTCTTTAATTATTATATTTAAGATGCTTCGGCATATGTTGCTCATATTTTAAAACTTATCGCTATAAATGTTGTGCCAATTACTTAATATAACTAATATAGTTTAGGTAACTTTGTACCTTCCTGTGAAGGTAAAACATCTTGTAATTAATTAGCTCTTGCCAGTTTATTGCATTTTGCATTTTGATAAATGCTTATTGGTAATTTCAAATTTTCTATATCAGCTTGATCGGTCGAAAAGTGTTGAACGTACAGACATTACCGGCTATCGCATACGTCACACATTTACAGTGTTTCAGGTTTAACAACCTAATGGAATACCTAGTTACAGCAAAAATGAACCCAACGTATAACACATTCACAATTTAGCAATAATTATTTTATCTCATTCGAAGTCGTTGACGTTTTATCGGCAACATGTGCCTTATAATAAAATACAACTTTATTATTATGTTCTCATTTGTTATGTATATATAAAAACACGCTTCATGTTTGTTAAGCTTTAATGCATTACCATGAACAGTCCTTTATTGCCAATAATTGCACGCATTTTACTTTCTTCCAATTTAGCATATGATGTTAAATTATATTATCAGCTGAATAAACGTAGTTCATCTCAATCATTTTAAATTTCTTCGTGTATAACACTAATTGTCATTTTCAGCAGTGAATTGTATTTGTGAATTTGAACCGTTTTTGACGGTTTCAAGTACACTGGGAGCTCTATAGTGGTATGCATCGTTTAATTTATTTTTTCTTGAACGATCTAGGGCCCTTAATTTACTTTGGTAATAATCGATCGTGTCAGCAATGCTCGGTGGATCCGATCGAATTATCGGACCATCACACTTATGGAAGCTTCTGAGCTCAATGTATTAACAGAAATTATCTGACACAAATGCATGAGGTACTTTGAAATGCATTGAAAATTCCCGTCATCGCGGGTTACATTACCACCGTTGAAATCGCAGTCACCTGAGTTTTATAAATATGGAATGGAATACCAATGACATGGTATTGAGTCGTGTTTTAAATGACCCTGTACTTATATACAGACTTCCATAAAAAACGCAACACCTAGAAATAGTGGAACGATTTTATTGAAATTTTCACAAACGATATATATTATCATCACAAACAAACAATTAAAATTT
>JAHWXV010940200.1:0-12306 GCA_024586415.1 Phrixothrix hirtus | reverse complement strand
TATTACTGCAGAAGTTAAAAAAATATAAACTTATAATTAGTTTAAAATGGAATGTATTATTTTGTATTTTGTAGTTTATTTATGGAAAATAGAATGTAATCATTATTTTAATAAAACATGTTATGTGTGTATGTGTCTTTTATTATTAGATATAAAAGCGGCGGTTACAAATACTTCGAGGTTATTAGTTTGGTAATTTCAATGATGAAGTTGGTAAAGCGAAAGTGCTCTTTTCCCGTATCTAACTTTGATGACGTAGATAAGAAAAGCGGTAGCAAAGTTGGTAAACATAGGAAGTTGTTGAGCGACAGTATATGCTGCGTTATATCCGGTCCTTCGAATAGCGGGAAAACGAACCACATGACGATGCTAATCGATGCAAACAGTTTAAAATTTAAAAATATCTACATTTTCTCAAAATCGCTTCATTAACTTAAATACCAATTTCTAGAACATGTATTAAAACTGATAAAAGGCGTAAACTACTTTTCGTTAAATGAAAACGAGGGCATTCTGCCTCCTTGGGATGCTAAGGCCAATTCGGTGTTTATTTTCGATGACATAGCATGCTCGAAGTAGGATAACATTAAAAAAAAAAATTAAATCCATTTCTAAAATTAAAACAAAATAGAATTCAAACTCAGAAAAAATATTTAACACTTACTTGAGTTTGAAAAAAAAGAAAACAAAAGACTTACACGAATAAAACGGCTGAACTGTTCTCTGCAAGAGTCACTTTAACAATGCTGCTGATGAATATTTGTACATGATTAATTCCTTTAACAGGATATGTGATTTCATTGATAACAAAATAACTTTGCTAGTTTTTTCGTTGAAACAGGATATGGCTTCCGTTTGATAACGATATTTTTATATATGGTTCCATTGATAATAATATGTAGAGATTCAATTAAATTTTAAAAATTATGCACAGAAATTTTGTAAAATACTTCTAAATTATATTGTGCTTTAAGTAAATACATATAAATATATATGATTTTCCTTCTATACAATTATTATGCATATTTAAAATAACAATTTTTCCAATTCCACTAGCATTTTATTTAATTATTTTTGAATTTTAGCGGAGGCGCTATTTTTAATCTGATAAATTCTTAAGTTTGAAATTAGTTGTTAGACATTTTTTCTCTTAAGTTAAAATTTGAATATTTAATTCGAATAACAATTTTTACAAGTCCTTTTATTAAATTATTTTTGAATTTTAGCTAGCATGCGTTTTCGACAAATTCTTAAGTTTGAATATTATCTTGTTAGGCATGTTCCTCTTAAGTTAAAAATTGAATACCTTTAGCGCCATTATTTTAAAATAAAACCAATACAAATGTATAATTAATTTTACAAGTCCTATTTTTGAATTTAACGGCATGCGTGAGGACGTCATTTTTAACCTAATTATACCCGATAACTACATCGCTACACTCATAGATGACGTATGCGTTCACTTTAAATAATGGGGCGCCTCATTTCTACCGCTGGGGCAGGGTCTGGGACCCCATTTCTCTATACTCAGGGTTGTATCCCTTAACCAACTCAGCGGCCATCTCGGGCCCCACTTCCCTTTCAAAATGGCCGATGACATGTGACTTAAGCGCGCCCACGTGGCCGATAGGGCTGTGCCCCTCAACAAACTCAGCGACCATCTTGGGGCCTCTTTTCTACTGCTGAGGCAGAGTCCGGGGCCCCATTTCTACACCTAGGGCTTCGCCACACTTCAACACCTTGGGCTACGCCCCTCAGACACTTCAGGCGGCCACTTGCCTTGCCGTACCGCTGTTGATACTCTACTGGTAGTACAGCATCATCTTGGATTATAACGCTACGTCACGGGATTAGCATCGTAACACACGGTAAACATCGGTACTACGCTTGATGTTAGATCACTTTAAACAGGCACTACGTTAGAATAGAATAGAAAAGGCTCGATTGAGTTTTGGGAATTTGAATGGAAAACTCAATCTAACCTTTTCAATCCAGATTTAACCTAATCGGCATATAACTTAATCTAACATTTCGCGTAGAACCAATTTTGTACACTGGATACTTCTAATTTTTAAAACATCTTACCGGTATTAAATGAAGTTCGACGTTCATAGTTAAGGTAAAACTTTTTTTAACTGTGTTTATTTGATAATTAATATTTAAGAACCAGATACTTTCAATTATCAAAAAGCCTTTTAAATTATCAACAATTAGTTTTGGAAGAAGGCGTATTTAATTTTTTTAAATATTCTAGTTTCATTTCACACTCGCAAACGAGTAAAATGAACATTTCTGGAAACAGTTTTATTTTTAACTTCTGAGCTTAAGAAAGGACTTTCCACAATATGATTTTTGAAGATTCGAATTTTTTTGTTTACGAATTAGTTATTTAAATTCATGAAATAGTACCTCTATCTTCGCCTCAGGAATGTTACACTCAACCTAAGACACTACTAAGGTTGCGTCATCTTGTAGTACATTTATACTGCCGACAATAAAATTCTCATTCCAAAATACATACATGACCGTCTAAAACAATCGAACTTTTACGCTAAGGTACAAACACAAAGGTTACTAGAGTTTTTAATTGAAATTTCGCGCGTTTGTTTTTAAAATCAAACAATAAAAGATCTGCACCATATTTAAATATTTAGAAGTTAAAATTTCGCGTCATTGTCGGTTACTGATTTTTCCGTGATAATTCAGTAATTCAGAAATGGTGATATATTACACAAATTCCAAAAAAGCGAATACTTGGTTAGTTCAACGGCTACGGCTCCTAAGTCCAGAATATTCTTTGTGGTAGAATATTTTGACATAATAATATATGAAGTAGTGCCAACTTTACAAGAGATGATCAATTTCCAACAAATATAAACATGTACGCCAAAGTTCTTAGGTTTTCCCTAAAATACATAACAACCGGCGAATGTCGCAAAAATCCAATACGGCGTTCAAAAGTTTCCAGATTTTAAAAATGAATCCCTGAAATCCCTAACTTTATCAATAAAAGTTCCTAGAAATATACAAATATGGTCGACCAATTTTTCACAATTATAAACAAGACCGCTAAAAGTAGCTACATTTTGCCTAAAATAGATACCGGTTGGCAATTCTTGCTATCAGAATCCAATATGGCACCTAAAAATTACCAGATTTTAAAAATGAATTCCTAAAGTCCCTACCTTTCACAATAAAAGTTCCTACAAATATAAACATGGCCGACCAATTTCCACCATTTTTATTTAGATTTTATTTTGAAACATAGTGTACAATTGATTCCGACACTTCCTATATATTATTAAAATTAATTTCGAAACATGCTGTGTATTATTAATAAATCAATTTCGAAACATCCTGTATATTGAGAAAATACTTATTTCTGTATATAAACCGAAATGCGGAAGGGTTATTAAAAAGCAAATCAAAATCAATTAGTAGTGTCCTCTTTCTACTTGTGATTGCTGGTTGTATTGTATAATCCGATTAAGATAGTCTTCCTCCAGGCACGTTGTAGCAATTTATTTTATGAAAATAAATTCATTATTATTTTTGAGAGAACAAAATCTGTTTCAAATTCAGATGTCAAAGATGTCAAATCTAGTTTGTTGATTAGGTTCATTTGACATTTTATTATTGAATAATTAATTAATTAACGTGACTTTTAAATTTAACTGATATAATCTTAAAAATGTCTACTCTATTGAAGGATGAAGACTTTAAGGAAGTAATACGAGGGCGTAGTGATAAATCGTTAGTTTATCAAAGAAAAAGAAAAAATTGTAAATGGAGAAATTTATTCAATGTATTTGAAACAATATGTTATTTACAGCGATCATATAATTTCAGTAACACGATGATGTCTATCTCCCACATTGCAAAGATGCTGGGAAGTGATAAAAAGGATCAATGATGTAATTTATCGAATACTGAAATTGCCTAGAGGAAAATCTAAAATGCTTCACATGTTTCGGCAAGCACAAAATTTACACGAATCTGAGCTAAGGTCGAATTATGGTGAGTTAGAAAAAGTAGAAGTCAGGGTCAGTTAACAGTTATTACCGAATTTTTCAACCTATTCGTGACCTCACAAAGCTCGATTTAGGATTATCACTGATGAATGCAGAAATTTATTTGGTGTACCGCTTTCGTTGGCTCATTTTGTCGCTAAATACGTTCAAATGTCCCGTGGAATCACAGTCGAATTTAAAAAGAGGTATATTGGCCAGAAATTGGGAAGGCCTGTCATCTATTGCGCCGTTATCGCTAAGAAATGTGAAACATTTACTATTTCGTGACGAAAACCTTGTTCATCAGAAGTCACATTATGAGACATAAAGGAACAAATTTGTACCGGCGCTGGTAGAACATTAACTGTGCCTAAACTCGGTTGCGATCTAAACCAGCTTGACTAGCGTGTAGTACGCAATATGTTAGAGGTAGTGTTTCGAGACAAGATGAACTCCACCATGTACGAAATCTGTGGACTGCCACTTTTTTCAACAAATGGTGTTGCAAGTATGGATATCAATGCTGATTCCGGCATTCGCAACTAAAAATAGTACCATCGCAAGAGCAAAGTCTGAGGCCGCTGTTACGAGTCGTAACAATCTTAAGGACGGGGCAGTGTAACATAATTACAAATAATAAGAACTTTCTAGACTATTTCAAACGGTTCCATAGAATTAAGGTAGCTGATATAATCATAAATGGCTCATTACTGCAATCGATATCTAAATAAATTTAAGATTGTACCAATGAGTCATGGAATTGTAATTTATTACATCAGCATTATGACTAATACTCTTTACTTTCCCTCAATGTTCTGGAATTTCTCCTTTATATACAAACAGCAGATTAAATTACTTTAGTTTGAGTTTTGTTTAGAATCTCGTCTTGTTACGTAGCTGTTATAAATAAATAGGAATATAAATGATTATTATTAATGTACTGAAAAATAAATACTTAAGTGAATAGTTGTAATTTAGTGAATATAAATAAAGACTTAAAAAAATTAACTAGTTTCGTTACAATACAAACAATTCATAAATGACCTACACCTTCATTAAATAAAATATTTACTTAAATAATATTTACTCAAAATAATAATCATATTGTTTTTAATTTCAGATGATCTTCAAAGATGATTATAAAACACTTACGGTTGCTTCTCCAAATTTTGACATAAAAATAACTTCAAAGATCAAGAAATAATCACAGTTCTTCACACGGCGTATTATCTACAATTTCTGCAATTTTTTTCAAGAAATCAACAATTATTTTTATACTTGAAAATGCAACTGGAGTGGAATTTATTAAGCACATCGAAAATCCCATCATCCCTGTGAACAGAGAAAAAAATTGGAATCCAACATTTTACTATCACAGAAACTTTGTAACTTTGTAAAAAACACAAATTTTTAGTAAGAACATTAAAAATGTTGAAATATGATATTTGGTTTCTAAAGAACAAAGCTCAAACTAAAATTTTAATTATTTTAAGCGAAAAAGAAAATAATATAACAGACATATTTCAAAGGGCATGGAAATTTCGTTTTGTTAACGTATTTGTACTTATAAGCGATACTGATCCAAAGTTGTTTTATTATGAACCGCTTACCGTTGGAAGTCAATGTGGAAGCCTAAAATTGATTTTGTACGAGAAAACAATGCAATACAATTTATTAATGGTCGTAAACCAATTAATAATTTTTATAAATGCAAATTAACCATGGTATATCCAGCATTCAGTAAAGGAGCTGAGAAATATCTAGGATTCAAAATAATAGCCAAAATAGCAAATCTTATAGGTATAGGTATAGATTAATGCAACATCTGCTGTAGTAGACGAAGAAAATGTAGATGATTTATGTTTTGGTGTTGCAACCCCAAGTGGTTTAATATACGATGATAATGACTATTCTGAAATTATATTAGAAAACCCGCAAATTTTACTTTTACCAAATCCTAAACAATTAACTGTGTTTGAAGCTGTAGCAAAAACATTTGATGCGACAATGTGGATCTTCATATCCTTGACGTTTACATTAATGATTATTTCCTGGACATTTATTGAAAAATTTATCGGGCAAAATGACCAATCTAGAGGCATTTTAAATTCTTTTATGACTACATTACAGCTAACACTGTTGTTTTCTGTGCCCAATTTACCAAACAATAATATTTTACGTTTTGTTGTACTATTATACGTTATATTTTCAATACACATTATTTGTTTATTTCAAGCAGATTTAATCAATACATTAACATTTCCTAAATATGAAAGAAAAATTTCAACTTTTCATGAATTTTTAGACGATAAAACACCTTTATTGTTTCATAAAAAACTAGTACCATTAATATTTCCAGTATTAAATATAATCGAAAAACATAAATCAATCAGTAAGATTATTGAGTTAAATCGGCCTGATTTGGATCTAGATCAAATAGTCAGAGATATTGCGAAATATGACAATTATTCTTACCCAATGTTTAGAATGAATTTACCTAGAGTAACTTTAATGAACATATTAAGTGATAATATAATGATGAACCCCGCACAAATGTTTTTAGTCACACCTACTGGAGAGTTTCACAAAGACATTCTAAAAGATTATTTAAGACTATTGCATGGGTCAGGATTACGCGATAAGATTATATTGAGCCATTAGCTAAAATATCATAAAGTAATCGTAGAAAACCCTAAAATAAAGCTCAATCCGATGCACTTAAGCTTCGTATTTATTATATGGTCTGGAGGAATGATATTATCCTGTTTAATCTTTTTGATCGAGAAAACCGTATGGTATTTCACGATTCGAAGGAGCAACCGTGTTATTATACTTTAATTAAATGGATATTTTGAACTTTATCGGTTGAACTTAAATAAGGTAGATTCTTATAATACACTATAAATCAACAATTTATGCTACCTAATTCAAGATTGCTGTAAATTAATATATTTAAATAAATAAAATTATCTGCTTTAACTTTGTTTTATTTTATCG
Organism: Phrixothrix hirtus; assembly: GCA_024586415.1. Lineage (NCBI taxonomy): Eukaryota > Metazoa > Arthropoda > Insecta > Coleoptera > Phengodidae > Phrixothrix > Phrixothrix hirtus. Next base: position 5,299 of record JAHWXV010940200.1, on the reverse strand, counting down.
CAGGGTACATTGTATCAAAATATTTAAACAATTTAGTTTACAATTATTTTTAAAGAAAATAATTTTATAAAACAAAATATTAAATCGTTATATACAAATATCCCTTTTCAATATTGTTAGAAACATAAAGATACTCAGATAAGTGTTTCAAAATTTAAATCATTTTCGATAGTAGCAGAGAACTAAAAATATGAACACAAACTTTTTAATTAGAGAGAATTCACAATAGACATCGACATTCTTATTGACGGCAATTTTAAATTATTCTAGGTGGTATAAATTGGCGTCACAATTTCAAATTTATATTACCACTTAATTATATATATATATATAAAATACATATTTTAATTTATTGGCGACAATTTTAAATTATTCTAGGTGGTATAAATTGGCGTCACAATTTCAAATTTATATTACCACTTAATTAAATATATATAATACATATTTTAATTTACTGAAATAAAATATAACGGAACACTAAGGATCAACTGGGGAACATTTCAATCCTAGATTTATAAATTGTACGATTAGTTTCTATGGAAATGTTTTTATTAATCAAAATTGTTGTTATCATGCTCATTAGTCGATTAACATTAAGAATGTGGACCTTGCAAATCTAATCATTTATTTGAACTCTGAGAAATATCCGTATGAACTACATGCATTTGAACTTTCTAGTAGGTGATTATTTTCAAGTGTACCTTAACTACTTGAACTTTAAACGTACTTATTACGACTGAGATGACTTCGAATCTGCACATAGTCATGCCAAGTTTAAGGACCATCCCATCTTTGTGGTCGATTGTTTGGAACAAAGCGAGGCGTTGAAAAATTCTCCCATAGATGTGAAGCTGGAAATGGAGTCAATTAGAAATTTTGAAGCTGGAGAGATGGTTTTCGCTCTAATTATTTATGACGACATTGTACAACAGAGTCCTTTGATTAATGGAATTAAAATGTATAAATTAGAAATAAAATGTATCTTACTTTTAAAAACCCATTTTAAGGAGAACAATAAAATTATCAATCAATTCGAGTGTTTTACTCGCAATAATAAGACTGTAGTAAGATGATTAGATATTTAAATTAGTTAGTGTAGACTAGATCGTTTAGAATGAAAATCGTGAAACAAAAGCACACTTTGCCGATAGTGAATTTTGACTCAGATCAGCATTTGCATGATAAAAGTGTTAGAAAGCACTATAATTAAGTAATATAATTTTCGGACTTATAATTAGACCCAGCAATGTCGGTAAGACGAACCAGGTTGTTACGCTGCTCGTTAATGATAATGGGATCAAGTTTGAAAAGGTGTACGTATTTTCAAAGTTGCTGAACCAACTGAAATATCAATTGCTAGAGCAAACCTTGAAACCGATCAGAGGTGTAAATTATTATCATTTTAGAGAAAACGTGACCGTAATACCGCCTTAGGATACTAAAGCAAACTCCATATTCGTATTTGATGACGTAGTTTGTGATTGCCAGAATAATATTAAAGTGTATTTCAGCATGGACCGGCATAATGGTGTTGATTGTGTTTATCTCGGTGAGACTTACGGTTCGGTACCTAAACATCAAGTAAGAGACAACGTAAACATGTTGGCTCTGTTTAAGCAATACGAATTAAATTTAAAGCATCACGCTGGTACACATATATTTTAAACGTTTCGCGAAATGTTCTCCAATTGTTAGAAGGATAAGTACAGATTTATTAGCATACTCAAAGATTTCGAGTTTGTCGTGGGTCGATATCAAAAATGCTTCGACAAATATATATGTACATTCTGACAGGTCAGCATCTAAATAGATAAGAATACGTTAAAGTTGAAAATTGGGTTGCAGAAAAACGGCTAAAGTAATGGCTGCTTCAAACTCGAGCAGCAGTTAAACGTATATATGAGGCTCTGCAACAGAACAAGCTTAATGCAGACAAGTGATTTGAGGACATATACAAGCCCATAATTAAACCTCTAACTACAATTGTTTCTACACCTGATGCCGTAGAGAAGTAGTAGAAGAAGAAGAAGACACCACAAGAAGTCTCCTTTGAAAATTTAGACGTTGAAGGTGATGATGATGGATATGAAGATATTCAGATGAAATCTGACCAAGCCGAAGCACTTAGACATCATTCGATTCCGTATTCATTAATTCCAACGCTAGGCACCTTAACTTCATCACGATTGTTAGCAACCGTAACAGAGAGAAGCTCTAAATAGATCCTTACATACGATGTCACAAATATGTAAACATTCCGACGATATAAGAGATGACGTTGCCGGCAGTTACACCAAAGTCAGGTGTTTTACAGATATGAAGACTACGAGAGACGAAAGTTTGAAATCTCACGCACTCCCGTGATTCTGATGATTCAATTTGAGATTATGCGGTTCCAACCGGCGCAATAAGAAATACGACGAAGGTGGTTCTGAAAAAGAAAGGAGGCGACGATGCAGCGGCCGCAAATTGGACTTCAAGGAAGTTAACGGAAACAGGCGCTTTAAGTAGGGGTACTGGAACACCGTTTACGAATTAATTACCGAGCTACACGTTCTATGACCGAGAAGCTATCAGGTTACTGTTAGAATATGAATTTAAAATATACACTCACATAGAGATCAAATCTCAGCTAGTTTAAGAATAGAACCGCTTAAAAGAAATAATTAGGATACTTGGAAGCTACAAGCACAAACAGTACTTACTAGAGCTGATCTTTCGGATTGTGTCTCTAGAAAGAACACGAAGCCCGATGAAGAGGTACGTAAAGAAATTAAAAATAATTGGGAAAAAGAAGAATTAAATGCTAAATCAAAGCCAATATTAATGACTTCTCCAAATGAGTTAAAACAAATAAGGAATTGTGTAACGTCAAAACACATTTGGGATGTTCTACAAAATATTTATCAAAGTAAAGGTCCTGCCAGAAAAGTTATTTTTAAAAAAGATGATATTAGAAATCAAAGTTGACAAACTGATTTATTGAGTATAATAATGTTATATTCGTTGCCAAAATTTTTTGATAACTTTAGAATTGCAATAGAATCAAGAGATGAACTCCCATCTTGTGAAAACTTAAACAATAAAAATTATTGAAGAACATGAAGTAAGAAATAAGTCATATTTAAATAACTGTCATAATAATTGAAGCGAAGAAGCCCTTATAAGTAAAGCCCATAGATATAGTCGAAAACTCAGCAATAAAAACTTTAATAAAATAAACAAAATTACATCAAATGCATCAAAATTGCCGTACAAAATTCCATTAAAATTCAAATCAAAATTATGGAATACATAATCAAAATATGAAAATCAACTGACGGCTCCTACATAGCAAAGGCTGTCTGTTTTAATTCACATTTATGTTCAGATATAACAAAATTTAGAAAAGTTAAGGCAAATTCACAATATGGAGAATTAAAACTTTCTGCTCAATATCAAACAATTCCTATAAATGGCAAAGGGAAAGTAAAATTATCATTATCAAAAAAAAACTTAATTGAATTAATACTTTATATGTAGGTACCTAATTTAGCGACAAATTTAATGTCAGTTGCTAAATTTACTGACGAAGGTTGTACTGTTACTTTTAAAACAAATCATGCTACTGTTACAGATTCATCTGAAAATATAATTTTTCAGGCAAGAAGAAAATATGGTCTTTATTATATTGAAGGTTAGCATAAGAAACTTGGACATTTAAATGAAGCTGATATGAAAAATGCATTAAATAAAAAATTATTGCCGGTTTAAATTTCAATCCACATCCAAAATTAGATGACGGAGATATGCATAAAAGCTAAACTTACTCAACAACCATTTGCAATAAGAGAATATCCAAAATCGATAGGTTTACTAGAAATAATTCACTCAGATGTATGGGGACCTTCTTCAACAGAATTCCCAGGTGGATCTAAATAGTTTGTAATTTTTACAGATGAATATTCAAGATATTGTAAAATATATTTTTTTAAACAAAAAAATGAAGTATTAACGGCATTTAAAAATTTCAAAAATGAAGTAGAGAACTATATTGAAAGAAAAATTAAATTTTTGCAAACTGATAACGGAACATCAGAGTACTGCCATAAATAATTCGATTGCTATTTACAAGAATGTGGTATACAGCGAAGACTTGCAACTCCTTACACTCCACAACAAAATGGTGTTTCAGAAAGAAAATATACTGTGCTTTCATTTAATCCCGAAGCTCACGTGATCACTAACTTTTTTAAATTTAGGAATATTTGTATTACAAAGTTGAAATTAACCAAAGTTGGCACGCTGAGAAACTAGAAAAGTAACTAAGCATATGACAAGCATTGTTGGGTTATTGCGCTGTCATATTTGTAATCTGTTTTATAAGCTTTTAAAATTACATTATTAAATAAATCAGTTTTTTTTAAGTCTAAAATATATCTACAAAATTCTTGTAAAGACGTAAGTTTGCTATTTATTAAACAAAACTTAAGTTACCGGTTATTTTTATTACATTAAAAATGCCATTTACCCAAGAATAGGGTGCTTTCATTTTAATGGCACACTTTCGAAGTGGAAATCGTAATACAGGTGGAACTTGGGTTTACTCTTTGCAATCTTGCATCAAACAATTCATCCAACAATATCCTGATGTGAATTTTGAACATGATGTTTTTAAACATCACAAATATGTTTTAATTAAACGATTTGAAACTAAAAATTTTATTTGCAAAGGAAAACCAACTGGGAGACCAACAATTTTGACAGAAGAAGTGATTATGAATATTCAACAACACATACAACGTAGTCCTAGAATATTTTTACCGCAATTGCCACAACAAACTGGTGTTACAGCACATACTGCTTATGAAACTGTTAATTACATAACGACAGTTTTATGATAATAGAATTACAAGTTGTGGATTATGGCCTCCTCGAAGTCCAGATCTTACGCCTCTAGATTATTATTTGTTTGGACGACTAAAAAACAATATTTGTCAAAACCGTCTTCATAACCTTGAAGAATTAAGATTAGCCATTGAGATGAATATTAGAAGCATAACCATTGATGAACTGCAACAAGTGTTTAATAACATGAAGCGCCGTATTGATCTTTGTATAGAAAATGGTGGCCGACATTTTCAACATTTATTGTAAATTATACACAGGTTTTATAAAATCTAGATGTTCATTCACAGAGCTGTGCGAGTGCACGAGAGATTGACACAGACCTGTTTAATAACTTCCATTAAATAATATGAATTTCTAATTTCCATAATTCTAATTTTAATTAGAACTGTAAATTAATCATGTAACTTTT
>JAHWXV010940133.1:0-10143 GCA_024586415.1 Phrixothrix hirtus | reverse complement strand
CCCCCCCCCCCCCCCGATTCGAACTTCACTATAAATATTGACACTTGGACATTTTTCAACTGTCATTAATTATAGCTAGTATAAGCGATAAAGACAATGTTTGTATGCGAACGGACGTTTTTATTTGACCAACACGTATTTTCGAGTCCTTCGCAGTAGTACGAAAAGTGTCTGAACATTTTTCAAATCCTCTTTCTGTTGATATAAATTCCATGACGCAAACAATTAAAAGACACAAAACAGCACACTGGATGTGCATGTTAAATCACAGTATAGAATGCTGGGTAGTATGCAATTTAAATTGTTATAAATATACGTATAAAAATGCATGTTTGTTTATTTGAGTCAAACGACTAACCTAGAATTTACCTAATTATACAAGCAGGGGTAAAATATATTTAGAATGTGTATTATACATTTATGCTCAAAAGTAGCTATAAAATACCGTCGAATATTTGGCTTCTTATTAGCTGTAATAACGAGCAACTTTGAATTCACCTAGAAATCTCCAACTGAAAGCAAGCTAGTGGAAGGCCAATTGGACTGGAAATTAGTTCGACGCAAACGTATCTTATACCAACCTTAATCCATAGAGGTTAAAGATTGGGTTATTTAATATACAGCAATTGCTTAATCCAAAGGTCGTCACAGCTTCAGATATCTTTTTTGCTAAATCCAGTAGTTTTCAATATATCCAAGAAAAAGTTCAATTTTTGCTCCTTTCCACCCCCACCCCCCGCGCCGCATAACACAACGTTATTTCTTAGGGAATTTTGGAGAGCGTGCAGGGGGAAGGGTACCAAATAATTTCCAACCACCAAAATTTTGTTCTTTTGAATGTCCAGGCCAAAACTATTTTTGATATACCATACAGGTGTTGCAGTATCCATGTATTTAAGTTGAGTCACGATCCTGTTGCAGTTCAAATTCTGGAAACCACCCTCACGGTTGGGAGGACGCTCACATTAGATCATGAGCCTCCCTCCTTATTAGTTATCCTGTACGTGTTTAAGTTAGTGGCGCTCTCCCTATTTTCTGCAACACATTTAAATTGTTCGACCTCCTTTTCACTAAACTGGTGGCCTTGCAGTAAATTTTTGGAATTATGGATCATTTAGCTCGTGATACCTGACTTCGCTAAGGTTATATTGTGTTCAATTTGAAGGAAGTGGAAACACATGCAAATCGTAAGTAGGTCCTTATAAAATTGCATTGGACACTGTTCACAATTACGTGACCTTTTGACAGTTTCCACTAAGCTAAATAGCCGAGAACTCCTAATATAGATTTAAATCGAGTATAATAATTCACTGCGGAAAAGAAAAATACATTAACAACAAAGATGAAAAAGCTAATTGGCGTGAAATAGTGGTTGCACAAATGTAAACAATTTTTAAGTAATTTTTACGAAAAGTAATGACAGTCATTACTTATGGTTAAACTAAATATATTTAATGAGTTAATTAGCAACCGTACACTTCAGTATCTCAAAAGTTGCTACAAAGGAAGGTGATATATTTACTTTCATTTATACAAGAAGCGACGTAATGCCGTAAACGTTAAAATGTTTAATTTTCCAACCTACAGAAATTCGTTAATTATGTTTGTGCAAAAATTTAACATTGACTAAGGTAGCACGCAAGAATGCGACGATTTTCCCTTCTGTTTTACCTTTAGTTCTGGTATCGATCGTTTCGAACACAGGCAAGATTTTATGGGTTGCGGTAAAAGTGATTCAGATTGAGCTTTATTGCTATTTGTGCTATATTTTGGTTAAAATTAAGTCCTCCTTCTAATTGAGCAATCTCTTTTATGACGCGTGTAAAATAGAATCGTTAGTTAAATTTGTCGCATGTAATTAATTCTTTTTACGCCCAAAAAGACATTCCGTTCGAATCGATATGACAAATCTCATAAATTAAAGAAAGGCTTTGTCCATGATATATTGATGGCATTTTTTGTCGTTCTTTAATGAATGATTGTAATGCCTGGATATCTGGCCCTATAACATTTTAATAAAGATTTATTAATTTTTGCCTTTTTTACATTTTTCCAGCATCGTGAAATTACTGAAACGCATGTTTCTCAGCTTCGGTGTACATCTCTTAATTTAAAAAAATTCAAGATCTTAGATGCGTGTTTGCAGCATCAGCAATCCCGTATTTTAACTAGATAATAAAACAACCCACCTTTACGAGTCGTGACACGTCAGAACAGCCTTGGTCCACTTACCAGGAATCTGGAACAAGTAAAATGCATTAAAACTTCAACTTCTTTGTTAAGATTCTATTAATTTTATAAAGATTAACCCTTAACTGCATATTGAAACCTCCCTCTCGAGTATATAAGTTGCGCTTTCAATAATTAACTTTCAGATGCATCATTATTTAGACATAAAAGTTTTATTTTCCCCAAAAGGAGAAATATACAGCTTCTATGCTTTGCAGCCAGTGTTACTCCGGGACAGATCATGATTGATGGCGCTAAATGCGACAGCCCCATACAATTTAAGTTTTCTTTGCGTCAAATAAAGTTGTTCCCGTGATTTTACAGGCGATAATAGAAGTTTCGTTCTTTGAGTTAAATAAAAGCAAGATAAATGATATAAGCTATTTCGATAAAAATAATTAACAGTTACTTTTCAAAGCTTTAATTTGTATCGAATTTTATTCGTAATTTTTCAGTTATCTGCAAGTATCTTAACTGAATATCTTACTCCTTATTGAATCTTTCAAAGTCAATTTTGTAAAAATTAGCTAAATTATCTAAATCTCATTCCTGTGGGAAAAGGAAGGCGTGAGACAAACGGCATAAGGCATGGCTTCGTATCTTTTTCTCAGTGATGCTTCCATTGTAAGCAAAAAAACATGGATTAAGATAAACCTCAATGCCCAAAAAAATTAAAAGTAGTGTCATTTTAAATAACTGCCCAAAACCAAATCCCACACGTGACAGAACCCAAAGAACAAAATAAAAGCGTTAATCGCCAAAAAAGATCTCAAACGCCATCTTGGAACGAACAAGATGCAAAACTTTGAAAGGACAAAGACATAAGCGCTTTATTTAGACCTCGATAAAGTATCAACAATTGCAACCACTCTAGAAAACCAATTCAATAATATAGTAACTATTGCGAGAGCAAATATAATTCAAATCACAGTGAAGAATGTTCACGAACAGTGAAGCCGTTAGTATCAAAAGATAGGCCCGAATTTACAAGATCACCAACTTCAAAATAGGACATTTTGTCTCGTGGTCACTTCAATAGATGCAACAAAACCCTAAACGGACAATGAAAGCGATGTCTAAAACAAACAGTATAATTGTTGAGTACAATTTGGTTATTGTCCAAGAGTATTAACAGACATTAAACATAGTCATAACGATGGAAGGAAAGCAATGCAAGACACAATTCAATACAGCAGAGATCGCCTCACGTGTTTTCCAATGAGGTCGCCCTTTTAACGAGAGGTAGCTTTCTTTGAAGCCGAGCTCTAGAGGCTCTCAACCATCTCGTATGGCTTGCTGTAAACGCACAAACAGCAAGGACCCTCCATTTATCCTAAGAAATTAGTGAAATCCAGCATTTCTTTCGAAACGCGCAAGGCGTATGATACAACGGTGAAATTAGTACAATCACGAATGTCACATAATCTTCTTAACCAAGAAACTGGCTACACCAACAATAAAACCAATAAACATCTCACAGTCACTAACCTCTGGAGGATGCACCAGGATAAATTTCTTCTGGAAGAAAAAGTTTTTCCGCACTGAAGTTCTCGAACATGTATCCAAAATCTATCAAGGCATCACGCTTAACTGTAAACTTCAGATTAACAAACGGTTCAAAAGGAGGTTCATAAATCAAGACCTGAAAAAAATTTGTATATGCAATTTTTGACATGTCAGAAAGGCGTGGATACCCACCTCTGGGAATGCAAAATTTTAAACCCGAAACTTGCACGCCCTGAGTTTCATATAACATTAAATAAAGTATTTCATCCGGTGATAATCAAACCAAAACAATTGTTTTAAATAGACTTACAAGATGGAATCATTTCTTCAGTCAACTAATATAATCTCCAAATTACAAATGTGCAAGACAGTTTCCATGCAAGAAACTTTTAAAAAACAGCCAAACAAGGATTTAAATCGAATCATGGAAATTAAAAAAGAATGAATTCGCAGAAAAGACGGAATCGAAAGAAATGGTTTTCAAATGTAAAAACGTTAGCAATTGGACAAGAATTTTGAACGAACTAAAGAATTTGGAAAGTCTAAAAAAACTTTAAAGATTGACCATGACTCAATCACTTTCGGGCACAATTTACCAACAATCAGTAATCATCTAAGAAGCTAAAATCCTTGGACAAGGGCATTGCAAATAATATAAACAAACAATAATGAAAGGTTCCTATCAAATTACGATAGACTATTTTAAAAACCGAATTGAAACACTAAACTGCAACGAAGCCCCGGCCAAAAATGGAATACCAACAAAGATTTAAAATTATTATCAGAACCTGCATTTTTAGAAATTACCACAATTATCAACGCAGTCTTTGAGATGGATTACTTTCTAGATCAATGAAAAGAAGCGATCATAACTACATTGCCCAAAAAGGACAAAAGCCATTCTATTCCAGTTAATAGAAGACTAATTAGGATTTTAAATGAAAATAATTTTTGTATAAATTCAATTCAGATCCGAACAAAACTATCAGTAATATAACAAGCGACAGACCTAGTAAATGTTATCGCTAGGGGGGAAGTCGAAATATTTACGTCATGTGCTTGTTTCTATAACATAGGAAACGCTTATAACAAGGCTTGAAAAGATGCAGTTATGAGTCAATACAGGCCAGAAAATAATTCAAGGTGAGCAAAGCGAATTACTGCGAAGATTTTCGTAGAGACCTGAACGCAAAGGATTTGATAGCTTAAAAACCGTCAAGTATCGTTCCTCGAATGTTTAAAAACCACCATAAAACATCAATTTAAAACAAATCGCACACTAGATGCATACCTAAGTATATAAAATTAAAGTTTTTAACTTATTCTTGTCTCATATTACGAGGAGGTGGAGAACTCCTAAAATGGAAAGTAGTAAGAAGTAAGAAAATACTAACCGCCTTAGAAGGCGTATTGCACGACCATGTTTTTTTTTGATAGTCACAGTTTTCCTATGGTTCTGTAAAGTCGGCAACTTCTTGCAAACTGAACCTTTCGATTTACACGACGAAGAAAGGAAACTGATTTTTGTATACTGAAAAGTTACTTTAAGAAGCCTCCGCCGTCCGGAACTTCTCGTTGACTAATGCGGGAGTGACGGGAACATTTAAAGATCGTTTCTTTGAAGAAGTTCTACGCCGAAATGGGTTTGACTTCAAACCCCTCCACTTTAGTAGGTGTCAACATTGGATGAACTTAAGGGAACACAGCTTCGCACATAAGTCCGGACGGTGTCATGGTGATCAAATTTACTACTGCACGGTTGCCTTTCATCGGAAAGGGGGATAGCTACAGTCTGTTCCTTAGCGATCTTTTGGTCTTAATTTGCATCTTTTACGTGGCCTCTTATGATACAATCCGTTCCAAATCTTATGGCTTGCGAGAATATGTGTCAAGATGTATAAATCACTGTCAATAGGCTTACATTCTACCTAAAATATCGATGCCACTGCCGAATTTATTAATATATCATTTAATGAAAAACAGCGGATTCTGAAAGGTGCAGACGTTAGACGAAAGCTTGGTTCCTGCGTCACCACTCCTGATATTTTGTGCGAACTCTGCATGAATATTGATCTGCTGATGATATTTAGCGAAAGTTGCTCTATGGGGATACCACATAACCGGAACGTGCCCGGAACTGAGGACGGTCTCCAGATGAAAGCGTGATTTAACAGTATTAATAACCATACTGATTTATTAAATTTAAATAAAATATATTATGAACTTCATAAAAATCATTTAAAAATAATGATATTTGATTTCCTTCAATTATTTTATATTTTGACATACAGCCGTATGACGGCTGTTCTCCGATCCCGGTTATGTGTGTTTCTACCTTTATCCTAATATCGTGTGACCGGATGAAACGGTGCTACGTACCTTCTAAGTGTAGTAGTTTCAGTAACATGGAGCTTACAGAGTTTCACGGCTAGCTAAAGGGAAAAAATGGGTCAAAAATACATAACAATTATTTTAGATAAGATATCATCTGCCAATGATGAAAGGCAGAAATAAATTAATTAAAAATCGAGAGGGCGCCACTCTACTAGGTGATGATTAATATATACTATGCGAAATTTTGAAGTGAAGGCAAGGGTTTTAATTCACTTTGAATAGTGGAATACTTAAGATTTCAAATCTCATTCAACTACGCCACTGACTGTGTAATTAATCGCTGAATTTTTGGATTACAAAATGCCCTACTTGGTAGCTGCAAGTCAATTCAACTTAAATCTAATATTTACAAATAAAGCAGAAAAATGAAACAAATGTCAGTGTACTGTAGAATCAATTCAGTAAATGTACATGTTTGTTTGTTTGTTTTGTGACTAAGATTTCGCGATGCACAAATTCCCTTGGCCCTCTTGAACTAGAATTGTTTTAGTAATTTCGCCATGCCTGCTACAATTTTGCCGAATCTGGAGGAGTTCCACTGCCAGTTAGGATTTTTAATATGCAAACATCACATTGACACGGGACCTGCGATTTTACTTCCTTATCCGCTGGTCCGCTGAAAAATTTACCGACTTTGATCGTGTTTTAACATACGTCCCTTGCATATAGAGGCAAACATGCTAACCATTACACCAATCGAGACCGGCGCAAATGTACATAAAATAGTTTTAAAATTAAAAACCAAATCGATTCCATGGTGTATCTAACGATATTAATTTACTTAAAAATACCTAGGTTAATTACAACATTAAAAAGATCTTTCTGAAATAAATTCGGGAAATATAGAGCACTTTTATGTTCTTGTGTCTATATAAATACGTGCATTAATTATTTCACTACTCAGTGAATAAGATTATTTGTAAACAAACTTTCAGCTAACGTATGTAAAATTTAGCGATATCAAAACTTATGTTGGTAATTGGATTTAAGAGGCTAACTGGGTTTTCATTAAATTCCATTAGGTCGATTCACAATTTCAATTGTTCGATAAAAATGTGAAATAAATAGAACTAACTTACATGGAATATTCGCTACTTCAAATGACATCAACGGTTCGTGGATTTATTATTGTACAAAGTTTCCGTATTTAAAGATAACCACCTAACGGTGCAATAATTTGTCAGCCCTTGCTGTCTTTTGTAAGACTTTGAGTAATGATAATTTAATAATTACGCACTACTGTGTACATTACATATTTATGAAATTTAATTAAAGTATGATTTCATTTATAAATCAGTAAGAAAACATTTCTCTAAAGAGTAAATAGATTAAAACAGAAAACTATTTAGATTCACCTCGTATAATAATATAAAATTATTCATTCCAAAAACACATAGTAAAAATTCCTGATTCTCGTGGGAGACCGCATCCATTAGTGAGTTTCGGATTGTCAATTGAAGTAATAGGAAGTGCGATAGGTCGCATACAATAAAAGAACTTAGTCCGTAAGTGCCGTGTGTTTTCTATTTTAGCAATTCTTACCTGTCCTTGTTGGAATTTTAAAGAGATCCTCCAGGCGTCGTCACTGTATTAGAATTTTCCAAATATTTGGGATAATTGAATCAACAAGAATTAGGCAGTACCCTCTTACCTTGGTATCCACCTGTTGGGGCATTAATGTAATCTTAAAAAGTACAGGACGGCTTCCGTTTCTATCTATTAAATAGGAGTCACCTCGACATTAAGTGATAATTGTTTCACCTTCAAAACCTGGTTGTTATGCGATCTTAACGAATGCACGAGTAACTGTTACCCAAAATTTAACTTTTATTTAACGTCATGTAATAACAGACGCTTTAAATTCCCGATCTGTCCGTGTTATGAAACCAAAGAAATTATAATTTCTTTGTACGAAGCAAGTGCATTTACAAACTTTTCTTATCAACTGTTCTAAATGTCTTGTGCATTAGAAATTTAAATTATTCATATTAGTGCTTAACATTTTGTTGTAATAATTCAAGCAACTAATGGGTTATGTTAAGTTAATTTTATAGCGAAATATTCGCATACAGGGTACCGCGTTAATTGTATGCTTGCCTTTTCTATACACAATAATTGTGCTCTTTGAATGTCGTTAACAGAAGTAAGGTTCGTTTTCAAAGTAATTTTAAACCCCTTTTAACCTGATCTGTTGGGGCCTTCTGATTTGCCTTATTAATAATCACGAATCACAGTTGCGTTAACTAATGTATTTATTATTGTTAGATTGTACGAAATAATTGGTTTATCATTGATTTTTAATCAGACTTGTACAAATGTGATAAAGTGAACAATCAATTATACAACGTGTTTTGTGCTCATCCAATGTTTTATTTGTTTTATTAAAAACCTAAATTTCGTTATAGTTATACAGTGCACGTTTAGTAAATATAAGCCTGATCCAATAATTTATTATTCAAAGAAAAGTTATAAAGCATCTGGTTCAAAATAAATATAAAACACGTGTAATAATTCAAAATTTAGTTAGTTCAATCCTCAATGCATACAGAGTGATCAACTTTGACTCCCGTCTTTAACTAGTTCATCTTAAATATACTACGTCGTAAATTTGTGAAGTTCATTGAAATTCTTAGGAATGAAAGGCAGTCAGAGAAGTATTCAAACTATTTGTAAATTACTGCAGAAAATATTTGTTCCAAGTTCATTTCTTACAGCTGATGAACAGTTGAATCACTTTGCACCACCTCCCATATATAAGGCGTATCAAAAGAATCACAGTATTTTCTCGGTTTCGTAAGTAAAGATAGTTAAGCATAAATAGGGGGGCTTCGCTCCAATTTTATAATAAAGTTAGCACTCCACGATATACAGGAACTGTTACAAATAATGAGCACTTTTAGTTTAGTATATCTTCCCTTTCAGTTTTTATCCTGTTTCTGCAGTATCATTAGGGTGTCTGTCTCCTCTCCAAAGGTAGGTCACTAACATCCTGACATACAGAGTGTTTCCACGAATAATATCTAGTAGCAGTATATACTTGAGAACAGTCGCGCCCACCTTTTACCGATTTTGTCTTGACTTAACAGTTTTTAGCCTCGCGTGCTCCACTGTAGCTTTGCCTACCATAGTTAAACACTCGTGATTTTATTTGCCGCATGCGTTATTGCCAGTTTAGCCTGTGGCAAATTGGGCCACTACGGGATAGTTAAATTAAACACTGATTTAGCATTAAAAACGATAAATGAAGGGTTGCCTAATTTTCACTTACATTTACCTAAATTTACCTATGTTGGTAATTATAATTATTAAGCTTCTGTTTTGATTTAAGATATATTACAACGGAAGCAAAAACGAGGTTCTCTTCTTGTCTTAGTTTTAATTTCAATCAGCGGGGGACAATTGCGCCACTAGATAGTGTTGCCAAACTTTCTGCAGAAAATAAGGACGCGAGTACTAACAATTGTTTAAATTGAAGCGCCCTATCCCCGAACTTTATTTGCATGACATCATACATTTAAAACTGCACATTCCTTTATAACTAATAACGTTTGCGATTTGGTGCATTATACTACTGCAGTACGC
Source organism: Phrixothrix hirtus (assembly GCA_024586415.1). NCBI lineage: Eukaryota > Metazoa > Arthropoda > Insecta > Coleoptera > Phengodidae > Phrixothrix > Phrixothrix hirtus. The sequence continues at coordinate 432 of JAHWXV010940133.1, read as the reverse complement.
ACAGCCATTTTCCCTTTACAAATAGAGTACAATATTCTACACTTTTCCTAGTTTTCGTACTATTTTTATAAAGCGGCTAATATGCACCACACCGGCGCAGTTCATATAAATCGTAAATGCTGTGATTGAATACATTTTATTTAAAATGTACCGACGTTTTCTTACCAACGTAAAATAATTTAAAATATTTTTAGAATCCTTAATTCTATACAAAATGAATACCCAACAAAACTGAATCATAATTAAATTTAAATTTAATAGAATATTGTAACAAAATTAGAAACAACGATAATAACAGAATATTCTAGAACATTTCATGAAACACTGTGTCCCGATAGTTTCCTGACTACCGTGTCAATTTTGATTATTTACAGTTTTTGACAATTTTTATATAGGGATATTTAATGTATCAATAATTTGTCCTGCTAAATT
>JAHWXV010940027.1:0-10217 GCA_024586415.1 Phrixothrix hirtus | reverse complement strand
ATTATTTCCACGATAAAGGCGGGAAAAATAATAATATTCAAAAATTCAAAATATTAAATTAATAATAAATAAAATTAAAATTCTTAAAAAAGTTATAGCACATTTATATGGTGCCACCAACGTCGGGCATTCAAATAATCAATATAAAATAAACATAGCAATATGTATACATGTATATACAGTTAAAATTTATTTATGTATACAGTGACTCCCAACATTATTCGTATACTAAAAATAGTTTTCAAGAATTAAAATATTATTATTTGTTTAATATTTAGCTGAAATGTTCCTTTATTCTAATAAATAAAAAATAATTAAAAACAATTGTTTTTTCGTTGAAACCGCAAAAAAATGCATGAACTACCTAAATTTACCTCATAAAATTATTCGTACATTTTGAAAATGCAATTTTAAATATGATTCCATACGGGTAAAGCACATAAAATACGTAACTATTTTCTGTAATGGGTCAAGTAGATGTGGGGAGAGTATATTTTACAGCTTGGTATTATTTAACATATAGCTTACATTAGTATATTTGTAATAATGTCCGAAAAAGTGAAACTAGTAGTTATGAAATTAGCAAACGAAAAACTTCAACTAATGTCTAAAAGTAGTCGAAAATGGACATATTCTTCAAATTAGATCTAATTTTTAGCTTACCAAATAAAACTGAAGCATATGACTATCGTGAACGAACCAACGAAAAACTTGAACTAATATTTGAAAGAAGAGGAAAATGAGCATATTTTCCAAAGTGGATTTAATTTCTAACTTACCAAATAAAAATAAATCGGTGTTAAAAAATAAAGTGTGTCTAAAGCTCTTTAGATTTAATATTTCTAATTTCTAAATTATGGTTATATCTTGAATCTAATAATTCTAATAAATAGGCAGAAAAATAGAACTTCTTCAGCTTCTCAACCATTTTTTCGTTCCAGAGTTTCTTATCCCATTGAATTACTTGACCATAATAATCCCGAAGTATATAAATAAAACAATAACAGTGTTCCTTATTTGTTATTTCTAAAAGCCCCTGAAGTTGATACATATAGTTGTGATTTTATTTTAGTGTTATTACTCCATTTGCTTCATAACAGTAATCAATAGTTCTAAGAGCTTCTGAAATTGACATACCTTTGCCACTATATGGACATTTAATTTCTAATGTACCATTTGCATCCACCAACCCGTCTAGTGACGCAGCAAGAAACTTATATTGAAGATAAATAAAGATTTCTGATTCTATTACTTCAATTTTATATTCGTCAATAAATATTTTACGAGCTATATTATCATGATAGTTTCCACGTTGAATAGTAGGAGTGTTAATACTGTTTGAAGTATATAATATACTTTTAATTGTAAAAGCTGTAGATGTATTTGATCGCATTTTCCAAAGTTACTAGAGGTTATTCGAAATGCCATTTCTTTATACCATTCTGGGTTTGAGTTTTGGCCTCTGGTATTCATTTCTATCATAACAGAATCTAAATTCTCTAGCTGAAGCAAGAAATCTGTTTTTAATTTATTAATTTCTTCTTCATTTTTGTCTATTTGTGTTATCTTGAACCAAACCATAGCCACTATCTGGTTCTGCTGGTTTAAATGTCTTCACAATTTTCTTCAATAGTTGTCGTTTCTTTTTCAAACAAGCACTTTGAGTGTATTTGCCAATTCTGTCTGGCAGTTTTTTAAGAAGAGAATAGAAAAATGGTTTGTTTGTGTTAAAAAATTGGCGGCGGCAGCTAAGCATCTTGCTTGATATGAAGCCCTTTTAGAAAAATTGATTCTCTTACCTCTAACCAATTTGTTTGCAACACTGTTGTATGATTCTCTATTTTCGTTCGTTGAAAATCCTGAAAGACAACGCTATTTTTTAATATAATCCATAAATTTTCTGATTCACTTTGCAATTGCTTACAAAAATATTCTTTACAATTTCCATGATATCCAAATATATGTTTCGAAATAATCAAAATATTTTCTTTTAAAGAAGTTATTTTAATATTTGTTGGAACGTTTTCATTTTCTCGAAATTTTACAGCGCTTATAACAGCTTTTCGGGAAGGCAGTACCCTTTTAAATATTATTTTCAGTTTTACATCAATCTTTGAAGCTTTGGACAATTATTTCAATATATTACAATAATTTCGCAGAATGTCATTTCCGCATTCGATTTTTTCAGCAAAATAATCTGTGCCATAAGATTTATAATATTTAATTTTCCTATAAACACCGTCACCGATGATTCTTTTGTATCTTAGTCTTTCTTCAGATATCTGGAAACTATCTAAAATAATTCGTGACTTCATAGCTGTAGAAGCATCCTTCCAATTCATTTAATACATATGGGATGGTACATTCAAATTAACTGAAGCATATGTTTGGCATTTTTGGCAATATTTATTCTTCACGTTTAAATACAATATTTTCTTCGTTCTCGCCCCAATAATACAAGCTATACCTGACGACGCGTTTTAATTCGTTTTGTATGATCTAAAACAAGAAATTTTGAAGAACTGAAATATTGGAACTAAATTTAAATTTCAAATCACCATGGCAATAACAAAAATTAAACAATGAAGATTACATAGGGCGCGTTTCGGAATTCAAAAGTTGCGCCAACGTTAACACCACAATTCCATCATTTTGTTTTAAAATTCAACATGTTGTAATAGTGTATACCAACATACCGTTCCAAAATTAATGGTGTAATAACTTGATGCAGTATCAGTTCCATCATACTTTGAACTTGGTTTTTCTGATGGATTAATGGTGGAAGAAAACAGTTGTTCGGCGTAAAGTTTTTATGCCTAAATTCGATTTGTGCCTAAACTAAGAACTTATATAGAATTAAATTAGTGATCATAGGTGCTTAAAATGTGGATAGTTTGTGATTTTTTATTGGTTCGATAAAATAGCTTGACTTTTAAAATTTTTTGGTTATGAATTACAGACAATGCGCATGAATACCACAACACATTCATCAAAATCGTTCCTAAGTGTCTGATGTACGCAATTATATCTTATGTTGAATTTCGAAACGCGTTCATATTGCTGAAAGTGTTTCTATAGCGCTTCATAAATTAAACTCAAATAGCATTTTCCGTGAAGCATACATTAATAAATCGAATAATCTGTCAATGTCAAAATCATGCAATTTTACTTTCTTCGACTTTTTAATTTCAAATTTTTCGAAAGCGCAAAAAATAATGTATGTACTATTACATGTAAATTATAACTTAAACAAATTAAAGACTTCTTGACCCTTTGGTGTCGGTAAGGGTGTTTGCAGAAATGCCCACTGCTAAGCTCATGAGGTCGAGACCTTATATCAGGGCGCCAGGTTTTCCTCCTACAAATCTGCATGCGAAGATTCCTCGAGCCGATAACCACTCGTCTCCTAAAATAACTAACGAACCAAGTGGGATAAAATAAAATAAGAAAAGGAAAAAAACAAGAAAGAAATAACAAATAATACAGTGTGTAGACCTTTAGTTATGTATAACATCTTTTTTATATAATTAGTGTTCAAATGCTTTATATAACCTTTTTTATAATCTGAAATAATTATAAATAATTGCAACGGATTTAATTACGCTTCAAACTAACTATTTAAATTTGACCCAAACAAAGGCCAGCAATACTTTAATTGATATAATTATGATTGTTAATGACTTTTAGCACACTTCGACTGTTTAAAATGAAAGGGGAAATTGCACTGCAACTACCAAGGTTTGTAGAATCTAGATTCATAAATTCTTAGTATTTTTCTTTATTAATATAAATAATTTTGACTATTTGCTGTGCTACAAGCTTACAGTTAGATAAAGAAAAAAGTATATTAAATTGAATTTAAATCATTTAAAGCAAAAAGGTACTTATATAATTTTTTAATATTAATAAGGGACTAAACGCACAAATTTAGTGACGGTTTTAAATAAAGAAGGGAAGATGAGTTGTCTGACTTAATTTCACTCCTTTCTTGTTGAAGACAAATGCTCCGATGCTTTAAGTTTTACGATGATGCTGATGCAATGGGTACTCCCTTTCATATAAATGTATAGCTCACCTTAACAGATAGGCAACCCAGAATACGCTACTATGATTACTTTTGCAAAATTACGAATTTTATATATTTAATTTTGAATAACCCGTAACAATACCTCGAGAAATTATTTCTCTCTCGGGATTAAAAGAAACACTTTAGTCTCTTGGTATATCATATATTATTTAATTAGTTTATTTTGAAATATATACTTGCAGATTATCACGTAATTATTTTTAACAATTCTTTTCCTACATCCCCCGAGAAGGACACTTAGATTTCTTTTTTCCATGCAAACCCATTATTTGGCGTATTATAACTATCACAAACACAGTAAAACGATAATCTTTTCGCCGCTAATATATATTCGTAAATTTCGCAAACTTCTTATATGTATAATTTATTGACAGTTGAAGCACTTGTACAGTAAAATACAAATAAACAAAAAGGGTAGGATATATTGACAATGAAAAGGGGCGTTGTTAAATTTTACTAACCAAAAAAACAGATTTTACTTTTAAAAAAGGTAAACAGTGTATTTGAGTGAATACTATATTATAATGACTTACTGACTAAGAAAACACTTTTTTTGGAAACGAATACTGGTGTGAATGTTGTTTTCAACATACATACATATTTTATTTGTGTAGTACACACTGACATTCGATAAACAGTTTTTAAGTTGTTTATATTTTTATATTGCTTATTTCCCAATAAGTTTATATGTCTGGGTAAATTATTTGTTCACATATAAATATGAAGGAAATGTAAGCCGTTCGCGACCTAGATTTTGATTTTACCTTCCTACTCCATAAGAAAGGAAATTGATACGAATATAAATCAATTAGAAAAACCGTACCAAAGTTTTTCATATATACTCCAATTTTTCGAATTATATTGCATTTTTTTCAAGTATGAGCTGTCAGCGCCCTAGGAAATAATCAGATTCACAATTACAGGCGTTGAGCATTTCTTCATCTTTAAGATTGAGATATTAATATGGTACTGAAATTAACAGCATTTTATGCCAACTGCATGTAACTCTTAAATCACATGTAAAGATACACGTAAAACGAAAATAGCTTGAATAACCCCAGAAACGCATTAGGACAATATTAGTTAAACAGTTGCTCATAATATTGCCACTACTACTTTCGCAAGCTTTAATTAATACAGAACCTATTTCTGTCGAGCGATATAATAAAATTTTACAATATTTGTTGCACCTTTTTATTTCTTATAAATAACCTTTTCAAGCCAACTTACAGTTCAGTATAAATTTTGTGAACACGGGCCTCTTGCACAATGTTTTACTAACTAATAACATTAGTGATTATACAAGTTACAAGTTATAAGTTGTAAAATTCTCTTGCACAATGGAAATCTACAAGTCTGAAAATTACAAGTAAAATTTCTAATACTATTAGTGATTTTACAAGTGATCCATTGCACAATAAGATTGATTTTAAAAGTTGTAGAATGATACTTGTAGAATTTCTACTAGTCTAGGTTCACTAATAAAAATTTCTACAAGTATGAATATGTTGATATGTGTGGGCACAAGTTATAATAATGATCATTGATTTTCCTGAATTTGTGATAGAAAATTGTTGTTCGTGTTAAACTGATTACTGACAGTGCAATCGTAATTAATAATATCCTGTATTTATCTTCGAGTAGTGAAGATGATTTGGAAGAAAATGCAAGACAGCGGCAAGCTAAGAGTTTCTGTAAAAGGATTAATTTATAGTTTTCCTTTGATAATGAGTTTTGTCAAAGTCTTTGAATGTCATCTGCCAATGCAGAAGCAGTTTTGAGAGCTATTGGCCATGTCATTGCCCATCGTTCAGGGAGGGACGATGCATTAACTCCAAAATAACAACTGTGTGTAACACTGCACTGGCTGGATATTGATAGTCAGTTTCATTTAATTGAGCGAGCTTATGGAATTCATGATCCGACTCTGTCACGAACTGTCAGAAGAGTTGTGTAGGCAATTACTGACAATACTTTTCGCTCGGTTGTAACACGGCCTGAAAACTTTGCAGAAGAAATGAACAACTTTCATAGTATTGCTAGTTTTCCAAATGTAATTGGTGCTGTTGATCGGTCTCTAATACCATTGATTCACCTAGCAATAATAAAAATGTCTTTGTTGATAGAAAAGGCAGGCATTCTATCAATTGTCTTTTTGTTTTTTGCACCCAAACTGTATTTTCATTATGTCAATGCTAACTGAACGGGCAGTGTGCATAATGCGTGAGTATTACGAAGAAGTAACCTTTACTGGCAGATGGAATAAGGTAATTTATTTTCTGATGCTGTACTTCTTGGTGATTCAGCATACCCTCTAAAAACATGGTTAATGACGCCTTTAAATGAAATTCCTAGAAGTGATCCCAAAAGACAGTATAACAGATGTCACAAATCTACTAGACGTGTCATTGAATGTGCCCTACGCATTCTGAAAGAGAGGCTCCCGTGTCTGAATCACCTTCGAATTGAACCAATATTTACAGCTAAGTTGTGAAATGTTGTTCTACTCTGTGTGATATAGCTCGCAGAAATGGAGGTAATGTAGAAGTAAATAGATTTTTAACAAATAATGAAGGTGGCAATGAAGGAAACAATGAAGTCAGCAATGAATAACTTCCTACGGCTGCTGTTCTTTTAGTATAGTATCAAATTATGGCATACATGTTAGAATAATCGTGTTTTGCAAGTAACTGATTGTGAATATAACTTGTAATAATCTCATGCATTGATATGAACCTCGGCTATAAATTTTACCTACGAATTTTGCACTTACTTTCCTGTTCAATAATCATCAAGACATGTTTTAAATGTTTTATAATAGGTATGGATTTCAAAAGAAAAGACACAGCTTTAATTTATTTAAAAAAAGAACTTTAATACACAATTGAATTTAGTAATTGTTTTCATTTCTTCCTTGTATTACGAGTATTATAGAGTCTATAACACTTCCCACTTCCATTGAAATTACGTAATATGTGTCCTCCTCTTGATGTACACTACTAATAATTTCTTCCATGGATTTAGAATGGTGGAGTAACAGCTCTCTCTCTCTCTCTCTCTCTCTCTCTCTCTCTCTCTCTCTCTCTAGTTTTAAAATCTGGAGTATTCAAATAACTCTCCTTTTCCAAATTTTCGATAACAAGGTTCAATTTCTTCTCCTTCAACGACTCCGAACATTTCATATCAATTCCTGACCCTATCTTAAGTCGTTTGAACGTCATACCTCTACCTGTAAAGGAATACCGTTTAAGAAAATGGCGATTAATATACCCATGATATTCCTATATAATCCACTACGTGTAAACTAAATCCGAATTTGGTCTCTTATGTTCTTTCTCGCAGAGGTTACCTTATGGATTACAAATAAAATAACATAAAAAAGTGTCTGTAATTTTATTTACGTTCCTGGGTGTTTGAGATGAAGACGCATAGTTTTTGCATTATATCTGCTTCGTGTCCTTCAGCTAATAACTGAGTTTCTTCATGATCCATGAAATATGTGACACCATTTCCTTCTACCACACGACTGTCTTTACCAAATAACACACAGTTATCCAAATCATACGTTTAGCCCTGCTTCCACCAGCAGTTCCTGTTGTTGTGGTATTTGTCACAGACTAAATTGACAATAACGCATGTGGTAGAAATCTCATGTTTAATCACGGCCGGCAAAGCTTCAGTGGAGCGAGGTGTGGTTCGTCTATACTTACAAGGCTAAACACTGTAGAATTAAGTCGAAATCGGTAAAAGGTAGGCTCCACTGATCTCAAGACAAAACTGCAGTCAGGCGATGTTTGCGAAACACCCTGTATATCACTATGTTAGTGACCTATCTTAAAAGTGAATACAGATACTCTAGTAGTACTACAAATACTAGATTAAGACTGAAAAAGAGAAATGTTCTAATGCTAAATATGGTCACTTATTTATGATCGCTCTGTATATAAAAGTCAATGAAGAATGCTAACGAAAGCTCTAAATATTGTTTGTGTTACTTGCAAAAATTTAGGGCGTAGAGTGCCTTAAATAAAATAGCTACGGGCAGGTTTTCAGAACTGACTACCCGGTATAGTACTTAATTAACTAACCGAACTTTAGATTTTTAGGAAAATGTTATATTTACTCAGAAATAAATACTTTATGACTTTTATTCCTAAAAATTATTAAATTACTATTTAACTTTTTGTACGCGCACTGTATAACTATAATTGGACGTTAAATTTTACGTTAATGAAATAATAACCAAAATTGAGCACAAGAACACCTTCATATAACTTCAGTTTTCACAAAAATACAGACATATACATATAAACTCAATAACTAGTTAAGAAATTCACTAGAACTTACATTCTAAGAACAAAAAAGATTCGCTAGCGAAATCTAGGCTCGTAACGATTAATTTACAAAATCCAGCTAGTTATTACAACTGGGAATACTTGAATAAGGGTGACAATTAATAAATGAACTCTAGGTTTCACCAACGACACTTACAATATTTTAAAAGAATCGGCATATGCAACAAATATTCAAAAATGGGTACCTAGGTTATTTAAACAATGGAAATCATAAAACTAACAAATTAAAGTATAATGGTAAATGTGATACAAACAGTTAACCTAAATGATTGAAATTATAAACGTAAAATGCTTCATTGAATTAATTCCGATACAACGTTACTGCTAGTATTTTAAGTCTATAATTCATTTATTTCTTTGATGTGGATAAATAATGGACGGTAACGTCCTTTAACTAGTTTTACGTTATTTTACACAAACAAAACTGTGTCGGTTGGTGATAACACGTAGGTTAGAAGATGTGTGCCGACGCAAGGGAGTCCCTCTTTGCCTGGTTCAGAATAATCGAGGAAAGAACAAAAGAAAATATAAGATAGTTACAGGTGGAAGAACGCTCTACACTTGGGAAGCGCTTCTACTTCTTAATTCTTAAGATGATACATATAAGAAGTTGGTCGTTTTTCTATTAAAAGGTTTATCCCAAACTACTTGGATTTACTGCCTATAGGTCGGAAGTCATGCAGGTACTTTATAACTTTAATAAAGGCCCATATTATTTCCCTAAAAATAAAGAAGCCACCTCCAAACAAGCGCTCAATACTTTTTACTACCTTATACAAGCGTATTTGTCTTATTACTGTTCCCCGCGCCTCAGATTCCTTTCACTCGCGACAGTACGCCTTTCCCCTCTGATTCGATCATACCCGCCAGCCAGGCACAAAGGAAATTATGTTTATATATATTGAATGTAACTCAGCTAATTATTTCTTAAGCTTTAAATGGTATCATGCCCGTTAATTTCTTGCGTGCATAACCTTTATACTTTGTAACCAACAGTTTTTAACCTTGTTTTATCTTGACTTGTGGTCTTACTTGCATTCCCACAATTTCTAAAATTTCTGACGCAATACTAACGAATTTTTAACTAAAATTACTTTGCAATACTTCAAAAGTAAATATACGGGGTGTATTCAAATAGATTTTAATTTAGCTTTATTCATTCTTAAATAGGATGGATTCCAAAATTATTTTAATGAATTCTAGTTTAACGAAAATTATAGTAATCATTAACATACATGGTATTAAATATCGCTTAATTTACGCAATATTCTTAAATAAACAGCAAGAACTGACACATTATCTATCATACTTTTTCGTAAGAAAATGGCTTTTGTAAATACTTACAAACTTGTTGAATATATTTAGCAATAGTGTTAAATAACTATACAAATAGGATATGGCTACATCAACGAATGAATTCCTCATAATAATTACCTGAATCAGAATGATAATTTATGGTTAGATCAAGGTTGTTTAGTTGTCTAAAAAATAGGCTAAGTGGAAGAAATAAATTATTTGTTCTTGCCGTTGTAGACTTACGTACATAGCTAAACCATTCAATTCGCATATATTTTTGATCTTTATCAGCAGAAAGTGCTCCTAGCTTTTGCGTGTTTATTTCGTCATCTTTTGTTAATGTATTAGCAGTGGCGGCTCGTTCTAAAGGGCACAAGGACACGTGCCCACTTAATAAATTATTCAGTCATTCATCATTCAGTCAGTCTATTATTCTTATTTGACATAGATTTTTATTTTATAACGGATGGTATCAAACT
>JAHWXV010939947.1:0-10031 GCA_024586415.1 Phrixothrix hirtus | reverse complement strand
TGTAGTTTGAAAGATTAATACCAAAACCACGAAAAAATTTATCTTAATGTATGATACAGTAAAATGGATTTCTTGCTAACAAAAATTTGTCGCTAGTTTCAGAAAAATTTAAAAAAACGTAATAGCGTGTTGTACCATTCTTTGTAATTATGGTCGACATACTTTTATAAAATTAATCAAAAGCTGTGGAATTATAGAGCTGTAAGTTCGTTTTTTTTTAATTCATAATAGTGTAATTTTACAATTTCTTGTGTGCTTTCTTCATAAAAAATTGTTTGGCATAATTTACAAAGAACAGGTATTTTGTTACATTTTTCAAACACTAACTTACTAATTTTTATAAAATTAAAAAGAAATGCATTCCACCATATTATACATCATGATGAATCGTTCAAATTGTTTAAGCTTAATTGTACCTAAAGTAAAGGGCTAGTCTAACTTTTTAATAAAAGAAGACTGAGACTGTGTGCCATCCTCTGGGTTACCTACGCTATTTCAGGGTTACTGGATTTTCTTCAATTTGCCAAGTAAGATTGTTTGGCAAGAACGTCACTATTAACACCGTTTTTACTTACTTTTTTGAAAGTGATTTTCGCTTACTCTTATAACAGCGTAGCAACATACGAGGAGTTGAATACATGACGAAAATTAAAACGAATTTTCTTGTTTTTTGTTTAATTTTTATAAAACTGTCTACAATAATTAAATAATAATGCATAAGCATTATGTAAATTCATATTATTTAATTATCTTTTACTGCATGAAGGAGAAGGTAATAAGATATAATAATTATTTTTAATTGATATAAACATTGTGAATACATTAAATTTGCAATCTAGTACAAAACCACATACTAAAATAATTTAATTGTAGATTATGTTATGCTGGTCAATATTTTATTTTATATTACTAAAACTTGTAAGCATTTGTTCAATTAGTCAGATAAAACAATCCCATCTTTCTTAAATTCATCAGCGTAATTTTTCCTGTACTCATGATTTTTATCAAATATATCCTCGAGTTCTTTAAACATTTGTGGTTTATTTTTAGCCAGGTAACGAAGTACTTTTTTACTCTGTCTATTTTGAACTTCAGTACATTTACTGCATTTTGTTTTCAGAGCATCAGGTAATAAATCTAAAAAATGCAATTTTTATACATGAATTTGATATTACAAGTAGTTTAAAATTATCTTTTAATATAAAATAGTTCTATAAAAGTCTAGTTTCTAGATAGTGTAAATGAAGGATATACATAAGTTATTTCAATCAAAGTAGATCTTTTTTACTACAATTGGCTTTATATTATACAATTATTACGTATATACTTTACTTTAGGTAAAAATTAAAATCATAAGGGATTGGAGAATTAACTATTTTGGATTTTATTTCCTAGGTTTTAGTAAATAAGTGTACAATACATGATAAATTGTTCAAAATGTAAAAGTATAATTAATTATTTCTATTTACCTCGTAATGTTTGACCATCACTGGTGCACTTTTTCCCTGTTTTCAGACAACCAACATAATTGTTTAAAAGACGATCGGTGTTAAGAATTTCGTCGATGTCTATGTTGTCGTATTGATCTGTATATTTGTCATCTTCAGGACGCGCTCTTATGACAGCAACTACGGCAAATGCAATAAAAAAGGTAATATAAAGTTTCATGATTTCGCTATTAAAAAAAATGAAATACTAACTGATTGCTGATATAATATTAAAGCCCATTTATAGAGGAATAAAACTTTTATATGTGGAGGGGAAACCATTATGTACGTCACAAATTTATTCAATGTAAACTCTAATTAAACAAGTAACACTTCAATACATTCTTAATTGTCGAGAATTTTTATAATGTAATTAAAGTGTATTTTCCTGTAGTTTTTAATCTTTTTCTGTTTACATAGTTGTTTTATTTTCAGTTGTGTATGACAGTACTCTATATATTTATTTTGAAGTCGACAAAATGCATTAGGGCCTATTAAATTGATTTTACACAGAAAATCTTTAAGAGTAAGGTTCAGATTTGTTTAGTTTTCATTTTAAATTCTACATTTAAAATTTAAATTACAAACAATACTTAATTTAAATTTAAATTTTAAATCTTAGAATAACATTCGAATATAATCTTTATTAAAAACTTGTAGCTAAATATAATGAAGCTATTAAGTAAAGGAATAATTATATTAGATATTGATAAGGACAATATCTCAAATGTAGATTTTTAACTCTACAGAATTAATACATTTTTAATTTCAGACGTCATCATTTCAATTTGAACATCTGACTATGAATTTCAAGGAATAGGAAGAATAGGAACACTCGTTTGACAACATCCGGTAGACATTCTGCCCGTACTCTTGGAAAATGTGCCCTTACACGCATAAGTTTTGGTTTATCTAAGATGAGAGCTTACTGTGTTTTTATTTTAGAAAATACTTGAATAAGTCGTCTCGCAATAGAGGATAAGGTGAGAAGGTTGCTTCTTTAATTTTGTTTTAAATATTTGCACTCTTTTGTTTTTAATTACATACACAATATACAGCACATAATGCCAGCCCCGACTGATGTAGTGGTTAGCATGTTTGCCTTTACACCCAAGGGACGCGGTTTCAAACCCGATCGGGCTAGGTAAACTTTCAGCGCAGAAAAATGTAAGAATCATGCCTTCTTCTCGGATAAGTAAGTAAAACCGTAGGTCCCGTGTCAATGTGATGTTTGGCACGTTAAAAACTTCTACTGGCGGCGGGACTCCTTCAGATTCGGCAAAATTCTAGTAGGCATGGCGAAATGACTGTATAACAGTTCTAGTCCAAGAGGGCCAAGAGAATTTCTGCATCTCGAACCCTCAATCACAAGAACAAACAAACAACAAATAATACAACACATAATAGTACATCAAAAAACAAGTTTCATAACGCATGTTTTCATCACACGAGTTCAAGTTATAAAACGAGCATCCTAGAGGTGGGCTTTCTAAAGAACGAGTGTGATAAAACGCCTTATGAAACGAATTTTTTATATTATTTTATCTATTTGCTTTAAAATGTAGGAAAAACGTAATTTGTTAATATAAAATTGATTTAGGGAAATTTGCGATAGTAGGTCGCACTGACATTTTGATATTTGAATAAGGAAGTTCCGCTAATTTTCTATTTTGTTTTGACATTTAATAAGGTTAATTGTTAATATTACCAAACTTTTAAATTAATATATTCCGTGTTAAAAAGGTCTTTATGAAATTTAAATGGGTTTCATAATGAGCTGCTTATTTCTCTTCTGGATGTTGCCTGTAGTGTATAGTAATTCAATATTTAATAATTTTAATTTTCGAAAACCTATTTAATGAATATAACTCAATATTTTAAATTATATTAAAGTAAGTAAACAGGCAATGATATATGTAAAGTGTAAACAAATTAAAACAAAGTAAACGAGAAAAATGTTAGAAAGTTAAGAACTAAATATGTATTTGACGTATACACCCTAAATACTGTTGCTTATACCGAATATTATACTGGGTATCCGCAATTAGTACGCATAAGGATTCGAATTATTGAACCTTTAAAACATTCCTTATTCGTACTTTAAAGACTAAAAATTGAATAACGCAATAATAGCAACATTGTATATAGGTTATAGAAAAAGTACGTCAAGGTATCGTTAAACAGCCATACTCAGGTATACAAACGTAATATTGCTAAGGAGCTAAGTAACTATTTGTAGCACATCCTCTCCTTACGACTTGGCTGTAAATTGATCAGTGGTTTTTATTTAAATCCGTCATATTGTAAAATTATTGAAAACAGATATGCTGCCGTATACACTTGAGTACCCTCTCTTGCAGTATAATCAAAACTGTTACCTTGAAAATAGTTTGTCCCACCTCCGTACTCTATACAACCCCTTTTACCGATCAAAAAAAATTTTCAACAATAAAAAAACCATAGTTTATATTCTTTAAATCTGAAAAGGATTCGTTACGTAGTTTTTGAGTTATTGTGGACAAAACGATGTCATTTTTTTAAAAAATACACCGGATTGCAAAATAACTAAATAAAAAACATATTGCACTAGATACACTTCAATATGTTAATTTACACAGTTTAATTGAGAATATGTTATTTTGCCAATTTCTTGTTCCATCCCCCAAGTCATCCAACTTCTTTAACAAATCACCACTAGAGTTTCAACTGGAGAGTCTCCAAATTTGAGAGAAATTCATTATGTCGTTCTTAAGTTATTATTTAGAAAAGGTGTCAGATATTGTTTTTAATTCACAATATTGGAAAATAATTGCATAAAAAAATATGCAACTGTAATATTATTTCATCAATCAAAAATATACGCTTTCTTGTAAAAATGCGTGTTGTACCCCGAATTCAATCTCTTCCAGTGATCACCACCAAAGCGTTACAAATCGTGGAACCTTGCCTAGTTTGTAGCATATAAATTTGAAAAAATCATTAAATCGGCTTTGAGTTATTGTGAGCGTAAAGTCCAGCATAGACAGACAGATAGACGGGTAGTATGTTAAATTTAGCATAAATGTATTCCAGAGATTTAAAAAGGTGAAAATGTATTGAAATTAGCACATATAAAATTTTGACCCATCTAAAAGCTTCCCTGTACTATCGTATGTTGAGAAAGTTAAAAATTTGGTAAAAATGCTACTTGACGTATACGTGTCTCATTAAAAATAATTCAATAATGAAAGTTTTTTAGGACGAATTTATTTTTAGCGATATGATAGTGGACGTCAAGGTACTTCATAGTCGATTTTAGAAAAGTAGTTAAATACATGCTTTTATGTACTGGGCATGTATCGTAAGTAATGCGAGTTGGTCTAGATTTCCTTTAAATAATAAAATGTCTTAAAGAGATTTTCTGCAATATTAATACAACTTTAAGCAACAAAGAAACAACTTTTAACATCGTCTATTTACTGTCTTTTACTTGCAAAAGAATGGAACGTATTTTGAACCCGTTGTTTTAAGGCGGTTTCACTTCTTGAACTGAATCAAATTTGATCCACATCAAACTTTTTGTCCAAAACAAATTGATGTCCAAAGAATCTGAATCAAGATATGAATATTTGGATTATCTCCTGACTAGCAAATGCTGAGTGGAATCTTTGCTTTGTTATAGTTTAAGATAATCATGCTATCAGCTACTGATAGTTTAGTTAAGATTCTTTAATATCATTGTGTATCGCTGGATGTTTATTGTGGCAGCAGATTTAAGAAATTCGAGAAGAATAACACTATAATAATACCTCAACACGATTGGTAGAATTTTCTTGGAAGACGTTTGCACCTTTGATGGTTTTGGGCGTGGTAATAATATGTCGCGTCGTTCCTTCAAATTTTAGTTGCTGAGTTATAGTTTAATGTTCATTGACATTGTCGAAAAGGATGACCTTCGTTCCTCGAAAATGTTTAAGAGATCTGCACAAATCTGCATACGTTTTTTAAGTCCTTTGCTAATTGGAGTATAAAATATCTACGATCATGTATAATCTTCTCCGTATTCCAAATTATTGGCAATTTCTCGAACTATCACACCTTGCAGCTTTGTAGCCTAGGTTCAAGAAGAAGGCGAATCGTAGCTCAAAGTTGAAAGTAACGTTCAGTATCGGTTTACTATTAACGTGTGGTGCGATATGATTAATAATTAGCTACTTGGCGCAGTTGTGATAGATGGCTGTCTGAGATCGAATATTTGTTTAGAATGTTTATAAACTTAATGGATAATATACTTTTGAATATATGAAAATATATTCACGAGCCGCCTGCAAATTTTAGTCATGTTGTGAGAAATTATCTAAACAATCAGTTTCCTCACTATTGGATTGGAATAATCTCTGGACCTCAATCCACTTAATTACTGTCTTTGGCGTTGACTCTATATTCTTAGTTTAAAAATCGCATACTTAAATTTTAAAAAAATTGTAAGGTTCGGAAAAATAGCATGATTAAAACTTACTGTTGAAACTGCATAAAATTTATTTAAACTATAAAGTTACAAAATATTAAAGCAACACTGTGCTATAAAAATAAAAAACGGAATAGGAAACAATGAATAATTTACTTAAAGTTGCTTTGACTTTTACGTAATAATTTATTGTCTGCAACAGTATATTCTAGCAAAATAAAAAAATATAGGCTATTGTAGTTATATAGGATTTTTAGTTTGCCATTTAGTTAGATTATTTGGCATTTCTTATAATGTGAACGACAACTTAGGGTAATTTATAACATAAAAAATTAATAACAGATTGTAACGTTCTTCAGTAGTTTTGGATCGTCCAACTCATGTGCTTTCAAGCTCTTGCGGTGTTTTAGACTTATTGACGCAAAATGCATATTGAAAATAATCAGTTACCTGTAGTTAAAATAAAACAAACTTGATTCAGACCTTAATATACTTTGAAATAACTACGTTCGTACCAACCAAGCGAAACGATAATTTTTCATAAATTCAGCGTGTTCATATAAGGCTACGTCATGGCCATAAATAACAAGTTTCTAAAATTTAGAGTGTCAGCGGTTGTGATATTTATTTAGATTCGTAATGTGGATATCAATACTTTGTTAATGTTACAAATTTTCCTAAGTTTAATCTTACATTGTATCTTTGTTTATATTTAACTAATTACTCCTTAATTACGTTTTCTATTGCATTTTTCTTTATTAATTATTATATTTCATATAATTTTAATAAGTTCAACTAAAACTATTATATATAGGGCGTTTTTTAGCTAATTTTCAGTTTTACATACTCTAGTAACCATTATTGGTTTTTATTTATAATTAAATTTTTCTTGCAATAAATTTTAGTTAATTTAAATTAAAAACATCCTTTACTAGGGAAATATTACAAAATAATCTTTGTGTGCTACAATGTTCTAAGGGTTAACATCTATATAAACTAGGTTGATAAACATAATAAGTCGACTTCATAGATAGAAACTTTAATATTGTAATAGCAATGTAAGCTTCATAAATTGATAATATTCTCTAATAAATAATACAATTAATTAATAAAGCATCTATAAACAGTTGAAATAAAGCTGAAATTAATACCAAGTGCCCTTCTTTAAGCATTCCAAATTATATCAAGATAAAACCAAGTGTTTTCATAAGAATATTTTTCAAATACTTAAATAGTATCGTACTGATTAATTTTCAAATAAAATTGTAAATTTTAAATTGAAAAAAATTGTTAATTTATTAGCTACTTACAGTTCTGCATCATACTGTTGAATCGATGAAGCAGATGTAGAAAATTAAAACTCTAAGTACGAGATACCAAAAAATATATTCAAAGTCATGGTAAAATTTTCAAAACAGTATTACGTAACAATGGTGCCCACAATTTCCCGAATTAAACTACCTGTGCGGTATTCAAACGCTTATTTACTGTTGAACCACGACCTCCTCCACTGTTAGTTAACCGAACGCATTTTGAATTACTCGACAACAAGTTGTTCGTACTTTAATGCTGATTCTTCTACTAAAGACGTTGGACATTTTTACTTTTTTTACGTTTTAAAATTGAGGAAAAATTAAGTAGTTATCTTTATCGTTTTTCTTTGGTTGAATACTTTACCAGTCAGTAATTTATATTTAAAATCAGAACAATTAAATTTACTTTAATATTTTGTCAAACGCCGTCTTATTTTTGCATCACTCTGTGTATATAAGTTTATCAAAGTTTATCAATATACATTTAGGTAAATTATAATTTATCAACCTTGTATGATTTATAACACGTCATGGTTTTCATGTAGCCTTGAAAGTCATCATTTACAAAAAATTCGAATTTAATGAAATTAATTTTAGTATTAATTCCTAATATGAAACCTTAGTGTTTTAAGCCCGTTAATACAAGTCATTTTAAGTATTTCTTTAAATTAACAATCAAATCCTTGTCGCTTTATAATAATAAAACCTTATGTTAATCATTTATTTCATCAATTTTTGATCATTAAAATCTCGTCAGTTTGTTGGGAATTACTCTAAGTAAGATATGGTATTTTAAATTATTTAGCTTCCTTCATATAAAATCTACATTTATTACGTAGTTTTACTAAAGGTCACCTTCACAAAATATATTTAAGGATTTCTAGGAATACAGTCTTCGGCTATACCTATATAAAATAATGGAATAATCTCAAATGTTTAAAGAATGACATCTTCTAGACTGTAAAAGGTTTATTTCGTGAGATAATTTCCGCGATATTTCTACCGCGAGTTGTTTGAATTTAAAATCACAAGTCATGATTGGCGGATTTCGGTTGGTAACACAAAATGTCCGATTCCGTCTCATAAGCGTCCTTTCGGAATACAAAGGGGAGCCTTCAAGTGGTTTTCAAAGAGCAGATATGCTGTTTTTGTTCTGTAAAATTTAAAGTAAAAAGAGTTTTTTTTGGTCAATGTTTTAATCACCGTGTGCGTTTTAATTTCAGTTGTCAATCAACTATGAAGCTGTTAATTGATATTCCGGTGCAGGGGATAAATGTCCAAGCACCGACAAATCCACGCTGGCAGCCATTTTGATGGATTTGAAAATTCTGTTGTAGGAGAAATCAGGCGGTAGAAAAATTTAAAAGAAGGTTCCGAAAAATTGAACCCTGTAATCTCGACGTTCTCAAAGTAAGTTATTTTACATTTGTTTAACTTTAGTAAAACCGGAAGTTAATAAATTGTCATGAGATCGCTGCTTTAGTTAGAGAAGACTTGTGGTATAAATCAACTCAATTAAATTTGCATTCAAGCAATGAACTAATTTTTGCGTATATGCGCGATTAAGCTAAGAAGTTATGAGTGTTGGAAATAAATTACGTTCTTTGATTATAGTGCATCATACATACAGGGTGATCCATATGTAGTACCTTCTAAGTTGTTTTGTTCATTGTTATGTGTGACCTTAATGTATAATTAATTTTTAGTGTAGTCTGAACTAGTAAAGAATAAATTTTTAATACGGAGGATACTACCAAAATTTAACTGATAACAAACTTGTTCTGTAAATTGAGTTATAGTTAATTTAATTTCTCGATTGTGACATTTATTATTTTTTGTACATACCTAATTTGCCAATTAACTTATTATATTTGTTAAGACTTACTTGTTCTTTCATTTACTAGTATACTTTCTAATTTTACTTTTCAGATGCATATAATTTCGGTGAACAATTGTAAGTATTTGTACCAGAGCTCTCAGTCCTACATTTCGTTCAGCATTAATGCAAATATAACGCTTGAAATTACCTAAATTCAGGGAAACCACCAACTTAATTTCAAGTTGCATGTTTAGTTTAGCTTCCTGTATCAACCTCAACATCTCTATCGTAATTAGCAATCATCGACGATTGATTTCCTGTGCTGTCTTTCCGTTTCTAGCTTTTTGGCTAAGATATATATTTTCCCAAATAAAGATAGTGGCGCCCTTTCAACATTTTAGACGACTTTCATGCAATATAACTCTTCCCAAGCGTCTGCCACGCAAAATATCTTTAGTTGATTGAGAATCCTCTATCTCGTTAAGCTAGTCTGCGCTAAATCCACCTAGGAAGTAAGTATAAGCCTCCTCAGGGCTTAAATGCTATTTGAATTGTGGCAATTTCGGATGTGATTAAAAAGTTCCGACGTGACAAGAAAAGAAAAGAACATTCTTGTTGGCCGTATTATGTTAATTTATATCTTTCGATCGATCAAATGACCTCGACACCACTTTTTCCAAGACCATTTTAGAGAATTCACAACTAAATTGAATCGATATTTAAAAATTTTATGGCATCAATTAGCATGTTTATCACTTCTCTTTCACTAATGAGTTTCGTAAACAACCTTTTATCACATCTGAAACTTTTGCATTTATTGTGTAACGTGTTACGCAGTATAATAATTCTCTTACTATACCATAACTAATAAACGGATCAAATTTACAGAAATATATGTAGATCTGTAGCAATGTTAAGACAAGCTCCCTAAAAATGCCGAACTGAATAGTTGTTGGTCAAAAGTA
>JAHWXV010939740.1:0-12054 GCA_024586415.1 Phrixothrix hirtus | reverse complement strand
AAATTATTGTCAGAAAAGATAGGTTAGATATCCTAAATATCAAAAATATTATTAATTTGTATTAATCTATGTAATTTTACAGGTCACGAGTTTTTTGTGTTAAGGTCCCGAAAAGTCACTAAAAAGTAACGAATTTTAATTTTTCAAACTCAGTATAGATTAATAAGTTAGAAAATTCTTAAATATGTAAATGAAAACTAAGGAAATGAAATATCAAAAGTTTATTAAACAGTATATACAACCTATACATCAATAAAATATATTTAAAATAATAAACCATGATCTTTAATAAGAAATCAGTATGTGTATGACATTAAAGTATTGTAAAGATCTTTGGTATCACAATATTATCTAAAACTAATTGACAACATAAATAATTAAAAGTCCTAGTTATAATAAAATAATTTACATTTTGTTTAAACATAACTAAATAGTTGGTCTTATAAAATCAATTTCATTATTTACAGTAGGTAATTCATCTTGTTATAATAAATTTAAACAATTTTACTACAAAAAAGTAATTGGTACTAAAATTGTGAAAAAGAACATTTCTACATCCTATAATTTTATCTATTACCTAAAAGTTATCAAAATAAATTAATAACATGGAACAACAGTCACTTATATTTTATAGTATTTAAAACTATAAATTAACATTTAATGACTTTTGGGAAATTATATCAATTAAGTGTAAAAAGTAATACTTAAACTTTACCTACAATAGTATGTAAAATATCTGCTATTTTTTGTACCGTTTTACCCCTTAATATTGATCTATGGTTTCCTTCTAGTGATTGAACGACAACTTTTTGTTTGCATACCTGTAAATTCAAAATTATATTAAAATTTTTTTGAAAGTTAGACTACGATTATTTGTTGTAATAAAATATTGCAATAGAATATTTATAAAAGGGAATAAAAGAACAGAGACCAATGCGTAAGTTATAATACTTACCGAATTAAGTCCATAATCCTCTCCTGCTGTTACGAAATTATCTATTGCTTTTAGAAGTGTTATTTCGCCTTTGAAATTTGTGGATGGTTTATAATTATCGGCAGCTACCAATTTATAATAAAAGCTACTAGCAGCATTCTTAATATCATCATTCGAATAAGGAGTGTTGCCTGATAAAATTTCAGTTACATATGTGAGTCTTTCTTCCCATGTTGATAGTGAAACTAATTCATTTACCAACTGAAAATAATATTGCATTAGTTGAAGTAATAATAAACTGTTTTCAATAAAATTTACAAAACATATGAGAATGCATTAGATTCTAAAATTTAGAAAATAAATAAAATAAAAAGTTTTGTAAAGAATACAAAATAAATGGATGATAGGTGGTAATAGGTACTTACTTTTTGTTGATCCATTTCTTTAAATTGAAGAATGAAGAATGTAAGAGCTTCACTTTGTTCCAAATTTAAACCTCCCTTTTTATGTTTAAGATGAGTTGTAACATATGCATGAGATCCATCAAGCAATAATAATTTAACTGTTTCTCCTAGCAATTCTAATTGAATTCCCATTTCAAAAGCAACACAAGCACCATAGGAATATCCAGTAACTGTATAAGGGCCTTTTTTTTGAATGGATTTAATTTGGGCTATGTAATGCTTAGCAAGATCGTTAATTGAATTCACTGGGCAATCCGCAGTGCATTGTAATCCATATACTGGTACTTGCAATTGTTCAGCTAATGCTTTTAGAGCATGCACATTTCCTTCAATTGGATGGACAACAAAAACAGGATTTTTCTTTGAATCACTTGATTTATTAGACATTTTTAATAGAACTTCTCTTGGCATGATGTCAACAGATAAGTCAAATTGAATTTGCTCTTCACTAGTTGTTAATTTGGCACCATTGGTGATAATTGCAGCATCAACGGGCGCAGATGCATTACCATTGATTAATTCAGTTAATTTACCAAAAGTTAATGCACGAATTTCTTGTGCACTTAAAGCTAAATCATAATTTCTTTCTAAAGTTTGTTTAATTTCCGCACCCATTAGAGAATCCATGCCAAGATCTGCAAGGGTAGCAGTTGCAGATACTGCTTTTGTGTCTTTAATGCCTAAAATATTTCCTACAGCATCAGCAATGCTAATTTCATTGGCATTTCCAAGACCTTTTCGACTTTCAGCCAATACACTACTGGTTACAATTGCATTTGGTTGTTGTAAGAATATATCCATAGTCGATAGGCAAGAAACCATTCGTTGTGGTAAAGTTCCTCCAATTTCCATATCATTTGCTCCTCCCATTGTATCCAAGATCAACCCAACATCACCAATGGCACCCCACTGAATGGCAAGTCCTGGTAAGCTAACAGATTGCCTTGCTTCACAAATACGTTCCATTGCAGAATTTGCTAAACCATAATTAACTTGCCCAGCATTACCACGGCCACAAGAAACTGATGAAAAGACTACAAAATAGTCTAGATGTGGTGCAAGAGAACGAGAAATGGTATCTAAATATTTTGTACTTTCAATTTTTGCTCTAGTAACTGCTTTAAAGTCGGCTTCTGTTTGATTTTCCATCAAAGAATCACGTAAAACTACAGCTAAATTAAAAATACCACCAATGTTACCAAGTTCATTAGCTTCAGTAAGTAATTTTTTTGCTCCCAATTCTGTTGTAGCATCATTTGTAGATATCAGTACATTAATACCTGCTTCTTTCCACCTTCTTATACATAATGATTGATAACCAGTTTTTACGCCACTACGAGATGTAAGCACAATTTTAGTGGCCCCTCTAGTTATTAACCAATTTGCTAGTTCTAGACCAAAACCTCCTAAACCACCAACTAAAATATATGTTTTGTCGGGATTCATGTAAGTACGAGCAATTGCAGGAATTGTTTTCAGTGTGGGAATTAACGTTTTACGGCTTTCTTCCTCTCTAATCTTCAATATAACTTTACCAATATGTTTTCCAGATGCCATAAATCTAAACGCTTGTTCAACTTGATTTTCTTCAAAAACAATGTTGGGTAATGGTTGTACAGCACCATTAGCAATACCTTCATTAATTAAATGAACAACTTTTTGTTTAACATCTTCATTGCTCTCCAAAACTGCATCCATAAGAACTCCATGGAAAGAAGTATTTTTTAAAAATATGTTCATACCAAGTGGTGAATTATTAGATAAGTCAACCTTTCCAATTTCTAAGAAACGTCCAGCTATGGCTAAACAACGTACTGAAGCTTGAAGTTGATCAGAAGCTAAAGAATTTAGAACAATATCAACTCCACGGCCTTTAGTTTGTGTCATAACTAGTTGTTCAAAACTGGTATCACGAGAATTACCAATATGATTATCATCCAACTGTGGGAATCGTTTCTTTAAAAAGTCTCGTTTAGGTTGACTTCCTACTGTTGTGAAAACTTCACATCCCATATGGAGGGCAATAGCAATAGCAGCTTGTCCAACTCCTCCAGCTCCAGCATGAATCAAAACAGATTCGCCTGGGCATAACTGGCCACGAATAATTAATGCATAGTAACTCTAAAAAGAATATTTAAATATTTTACGTAAAAAGTGCATATATGTATAACGTACTGTTCCATAAACTACAGGGATGGTAGCAGCTTCCTCTAAACTCCATTTTTCAGGAACTTCCCATAAAAATTCAGAATCGGCAATACAGCTTGTTGCTAAACTGCGTGCTGTTACCATTCCCATAACACGTCTACCTTTACTATCACGGCCAGAGAATTCTATTCCCATTATACATTCTTGCCCAGCTAAATTACCTGGTAATGCATCTGGTGGGAGTTTTCCAGAAGCTAACATGATGTCTCGGAAATTTAAAGGAGCATAGTATATGGTACAAAGTTCAGACTTTTTATTAGATCTGAAAGAAATTATGAAATTATAAATTATATCATTAATCATGCAATTATTATCCTACTTGTAATATGAAAGTGGACCTTCAATCCATTTTAAGCTAGCCAAATCACCCCGAACCAAAGTATTAACATATGCATGTTCTACTTGTAAATTTGCACTATCTGTAGTTTTGTCTAAAAGAAGATGTCTGTAACATCCCCATACATTATTTTTAAAAACATTATGGATTAAATCTTTCTTAATCTGACTTTTGTAGAAAGGCGAAGATAAAGAAAATTTTTCAGTTTTGGAATTTTGTATAAAATATGCTTTGATATTATTGCCTCCAGGTTCTTGTCTAATACAATTTGCCATTCCTAAAATACCAGAAAATTCTTCACCCTGACATATTATATAAATTTTTGAACCATCAATTTCGCTTTTTTTCATAGCATTTTTAAGGGGTTCTACCCATAAGAAATTATTTTCTGTAATATTAACAATACTAAAATCATTAGTGAATTCAGCAGGTTTTCTCAATAATATGTAAATCTTAGTTCCAGAAATTTGTGTTCCAATAATATCTAAATCTATCATTGAAATTGCTTGATTATTAACAACTTCTTTGCTTTCTTCAAGTATTATAAAACCACCTGCTTTTAGAGAAGCTGCGGCATTTTTAAGGATTTCCATTTGATTTTGTAATAAAATGTCAGACAATACAACAGCATGAACATTCTGATCAAAAGCTCCAGAAGTTACATTCTTTTGGATAACTTTAATTCCACTTTCTTCCAAATGATTTATTTCAAATGGGTTTGGACTTATAATTGTATAATCAACAGATATCATTGGTTCGGATTCCAATATATCTTTTATAGTGGTTGCTAAAAGTGCCTCAGCAGGCTTTCTTCCTGCCACTTCTATTAATTTAAGTTTTAAAGCCCCTCCACTATTTTCAACAATTGTTTGAGAGATAATTGTGAGAGCTTGGCATCGAGATTTGTTGTGATCATCTATAGATATAACATTATCATAAGGAATAAATTCATATTTTTCAAGTTTTGGTGCAGACTGTATTTGTTGTCGACGAGGTGCTAAAGTAGCTTTCATTCCCCTTAACTCAATTCCTCCACATTTGACAATTCCTATTTCACGGTACATATTGACCGCTAAAATTAATTCAAAATTATGTTAATTTTAATTTGTTTGCATCTGAATATACTTACTCATTTCCTTAGAAAACTGTTCAAGAAGTTCAGTATGTAATGTTGGATTAATCACAGTTCTTTGTAGTCTGGTTGGTAAATATAAATGCCGTGCATTTTGTCCAAGAATTGAGAATTGCAACATAGCATCAATAAAGCTAATCCAGTCCTTATTCCATTTTAATTTTCCTGATATTGCTCTATTATCACACTCCATTATACCTTGGAATATGCCTTTATAATCATACCCGCGTAATCTTAATTCTTTGTATATATCGGAAGTGTTAAGATTTAATAAATTGGATTCAGTCTTAGAAATTGGTTGAGGTAGATCTATAGTTTCCTTTGATATATCTTCAGGTACCGATATTTTACCAGAAACAGTTATTGATCCACCTTCACAAATCTCAAATTCTCCTGAACCTTCAAAAATATTGATTAAAAATTTCACTACACCATCTTTTGGCATAATAGTAGCACGATGAAATTGTACATCTTCAATTACTACTGGCATTAGCTCAAAGTCCTCATTTCTTAGTTTAGCTAAGGTTTTCCATGCTAGAGTCTATGGCATTGAGATAATTAATACAAGTGTTAATTTGAATAAATTTATCTTACCAAGTACCCAGCAGCTGGGAAAATAATTCTTCCATCAATTGCATGCCCTGATAAATATTGATCACTTTCTTTACTCATGTCAATTGTAACAACAAGTTCCCCTGATCTAGAACCTTTTCCAGAAAAATCAGCAACTACCCATTCATTTGTATGGTCCCATTCTATCAGAGAGTTGATCATTGGCGTTCCTCGACTTACCGGGAAAGATACAGGAGGGTAAAGTTTTCCTGCCTTAGGTTGAGCACCAGCATTGTATATTCTATAAGTTAAGAATTATCATTTGTAAATATATAACAATTTCAATAAGCTTACTTTCCAAGTCCTGATAGCAAGAATTGAACATTATCAGTAGCATCTCGTTTCACTAGACTAATATTAGTACAATTTGGTCCTAATGCCCTTTTCATAATTGCTTGAAGAAGGCCATGAGGTGCAATCTCTATAGCAATTGCATTTTCAGGAACATGCTGAATAGCTTCGTAGAAAAGAACAGGTGACAGTAAATTATTTACATGATAAGCAGCAGAGCTTAATTGGGCAATAGGTGTATTCCAAGAAGATTCAGGAATTGAAGAAGAAATCCATCTTTGAGTTCGTGGTTTTGGATTGGGTATAATTTCATCTAAAGCCTTTTTTAGTTTAGGACCTGCTTCGGCGATATATTTACTGTGAAATGCTTGTCCGGCACTTTTAACTGTTTTGGCAAAAATTCCCTCAGATTTTAATTGGGATACAAATTCATTTATAGCGTTTGGTGGGCCAGAAATTGTAACACTATCTTTACTGTTATGGCAAGCTGCGACTATTTCAGGTGAGCAGCGTTGTTTGCATTCTTCCCATGTCAATCCTACGGCAGCCATAGCACCAGCAGGTAATTTACTTTCTAAAATAGCGCGGCCTCTTGAATAAGCAGCCATGATTGTTTGTTCAGAAGTTAATGTTCCATCAGCATATGCACATCCAACTTCTCCAACTGAATGTCCTACAATACCATCTGGTTGAATACCTAGCGAAGTTAGGACATCGGTTAAAGCTATTTGAACTGCAGCAATTGCACAGAAACAGTTCAATATATTTTCAAAAGCGTTTTCATCAGCGTTTATTATAATATCTTCTAAATTCATTCCGTGGCGTTTCAAAATTTCCGAACTTTTCTTAATCGAATTTTTAAAAACATCTAATTCCATGAGTTGTTTTGCCATCCCAGGCCATTGTGAGCCCATTCCGCTAAATATGTACCAAATAGGCCGTTTCTCGGCACTCGTTTCAGATATTTCACGTGTATAATTTTGATCATGAACCATGTATCCACGGTAACCGTGTCCGTTTATATTTCTTGAATGAATTTCGTCCAAAAGGGCTAAAAATTCTTCATCGTTTGAATGTTCTTGCGCTTTGTCTAATAATAAATCGACTGCTGTACGTGTACGACCAGATACTGTTGTTAATCTAGGGATAGTGCCAGATTGCCACGTTGTTTTTGGTTTAGGATTAGAACGAAGTACTACGTGCGCATTTGCACCTCCAAATCCAAAGGAATTTACCGCTATTAAACCTCCATTCCAAGGTTCGTTTTTAGATACGACTTTCAAACGCCCATCGCATAAAGCTGGTATATCAGTATTGGGAGTTTCAAAGTGTAAATTTTGTGGAATAACTCCGTTTTCCATAGCAATAACTAATTTAGCAATGGAACATAATCCAGAAGCCGGTTCAGAATGGCCCATATTACTTTTAACCGAACCAATCAATAAAGGCTCTTTACGATTTTCGCAAAATACATCGGCAATTGAGTTAACTTCTTGAGGATCACCTACTTTTGTACCAGTTCCATGAGCTTCAACATAAGAGACATCGTTTGGATTAATTCCAGTTTCGGCATAAACTTCTCTGATAAGTTGATTTTGTATTTTTCCTGACGGAAATGTAATACCTTGTTCTTTAAAACCATCTGTATTTACTTTAGCAGCAAGAACAGTAGCATAAATTCGTCGTGCTGCACTTGCTTTTTGTAGGTAGATAACTCCAACGGCTTCTGATCGGACATATCCGTTTCCAGAGGAATCAAATGCTTTACATTTTCCTTCTTCATTTAGCATGTTTAAACGATGAAATTGTAAAGCGCTTGTAGGTTGTAAGCATATGTTACAACCACCAATAATAGCTGCATCACAGTCACCAGCTTTAATAGATGAAATACCTTGTTGCATCGCTACCAAACTACTAGAGCAAGCTGTATCCAGTGCATAACTAGGTCCGGTAAAATCAAAGGCGTATGATAATCTATTTGCAAACATCGCCCGACAGCTTCCTGTAAGTCCGTATCCATTAACTTTGTCAGGGTCATCCTTCCAATATATGCCAGATTCACTTTCACAAACACCAACAAATACGCCAGTTCGAGATCCTCGAATTTCTGCTGGATTTACTCCTGCGTCAAGAAGGGCTTCATGAGTTACTTCTAGCAATAAACGTAATTGAGGATCCATAGTATCTGCTTGTTTTGCGTGAACTCCAAAGAATGTTGCATCGAAGTGGCTTAAATTCTTTAACTTTCCCGTACGAGTGGGTAATCCGTGGAGTTTGGATGGCCATCTTCTTTCATCATCTGTTACGAGATCAATGCCCTCGTATAATTTTTGTTTGAATTCTTCAATACTATCACATTCAGGAAAACGACCAGATATGCCTGATATTACTATATCATCTGTTATTGATTTTGGTCCGTTTATATGTGCGTCTGTTGATCGTGCAGGCATTGTGATATATTTATAATGCTGCAACAAAAGGTAATATATAATTAGTTTGCCATTCAGACATTTGATTATATGTTATAATTATAAGTAATATTTCTATGTAATTTAATTTTAAATTATAGCTAAACCGTTACCTACATCCTGTGCCGTCTTAAAAGTACAGTCTTAAAATAATATTATAGGTAAATTAAGGCTTAAAAATACACGTGCTATCTATATTATCAATTTTGTACGTGTGGTAATAAAATACAATTTTAAGACGTCACGTCGCGTCGGTAAAATTCCAAAAAAGCAATACTTTGCATCCGTTTGTAATAAGTATTAATTTAAGAAATATTAAAATAAAAAGCAATAACAATTTCTGTGAGGAAGTCTATACTTTTAAATAATAGACAGTTAGTTTTGTAACTTAGGAATTACTTCAACCGTAGAATGTCTGCGTCTTAAAAAAGTGCAACGTAACACATGATGAAAGAAAATAAAGTGCATCTTACTGTACTACGACCGTGAAATTATGCTTTTTATGCTAAAAATATATTATCGTTGGAAGGTTTTCAATTTTAGAGTTATAAACACGAAATGTATTAAATATGTTTATTATTACAAAAGAGGAATATGAAAATAGTGTAAAGAGTCAACGATAAATAAAATTAATTTAATGTTTAAATTGAAAGACGTAAGCATCTGTTTAGGTTAACTACGCCTTCTTAAATTATATCATTCGTAAGCATTCAACATATATAATGACAATAGAATTGAAGAAATATTTGTCTGTTAAGTACAATAGTGTACAATTGAACGCATAATAAAAGAAAAAGTTATAAACCTATGACTATAAAAAATAAAATTATGATATATTTTTTAAAATAAATTGAAGTAATTTAATAAAAATAAAACTATAAAGTAATTAATGAAACAAAAAATAAAAAAAAGCATACCATATCAATTGACGTAGCTTGCTTTCCTAAAAAAATCTCCCCTAAGTCAAATGCGTTTTCCTCTCATACAAGGGATCAAACAAAAAAAATTATTTGTAAAATAAGTGGCAAAATAAATAAAATAATATTTACAACCCTTTAAGATATTTGTAAGAAACCTTTTCTGACGAACACAGTGTAAAATGAATAATGTCGCAGTTATTATCACTGAGAATTACACATTACATATTACGAAACTATATTGAAATAACAGTGTCAAAATATGCTATGTAGTGACGATGCCGATTCTGAAAAGTATAGTGCACAACACGTGCTGAAAAGATATTTTACTCATGTGATTAAACTGCACGCCTATAATTCTTGGCGCAAATTTTACACTATTCACTTTTAATCACTGATTGGCCAAAGTTTCAAATTTAACTAATTTCATTGACAAAGAAATTTCAGTTAAAATAGTAAGTAGAAGCCGAGTGACTATTTTTAGATATTAATGATTATTGACTGTTCTAATATAACAACGTGGTTAATTGTTTCTTTATATTTTTTCGGTGCGCATGAGTACCGCTACTTTATATGTATTACATTAGTAACAGAATTATTTAAACAATTGTTTTTTATTCTATAACAATCCTAACGTTACCATTAGATTTGAAGATTTATAAAAAGCTATACGTAATTATAAAATAATTTAATTTCTGAACAATTTGTTTCTACTAATGATGCAATTAAATTTTAATTTAATTTATCAAAACAAAGTAAGTGCCTGAGGTTTATATTTTACAATATATTTCACATATGTTAATTTTATTATAAAACGGGAGGATTTTTTGATTAAATTTAATCTAAAAACAATATGTAAAAATACTCACTTTAAATTTCTAAACAAAAATTCTTTTACTGAAAAGTTCAACTGGCTAGGAAGTCTGACCACTGACTGATTTAATAAGCATTTGTTTGAATTATATGTATATGAGATACTTGATAAATCTGTCTTATCAAAGTGTTACAACTGGTATTGTGCAAATCACGTGGTTAGCCACTATAAAAGGTCAGAAAGAATATCAATATATAAATAATTCACTATCTGTATCAAATTTTCGTAATTTATCATTTGCACAGAGGATGATAAAGAATGCATCGAATGCGTTGAATTTCTCAAAAAAATTCCTTAAATTGTTTCTTATATTATCTGACGATAAATACAACTGCGGCATTATATTGATTCTGGGATAACTTAAAAGTGATGTTGGAATAAGTCAAGTGCACGTTTCATGTAGTTTCTAACGCAAAAACTAAAAATAAAATTGATTCTTCAAAATAAATAATTTCGGACCAAATTGTCAAAATGGGCAAATTAGTTCCAAACTGTAAAATTTTGCTGCGATACTAACCAAAAATTAATTTTCTCTTCGGGTTAGCTTTAAAAAGAAGTGAACCCTAGGAGCTCTATTATATAAGTATAACTTCAAATGCTTTAATTACCGTGTCAACACTATTTTGATAACTTAAAAATTAACCACCGCAAAGCTCTTGCAACAATTTTTAGAATTTTGAAGTTTTATTTTAACATCATTGTTAAGATAAGATCTTTATGATGATATTTAAAGTTGCACGTAAGAGGTCATATTTTAAAGAAAATAATTATTTTTGAATACGAAAAATTTGTCATTTCACCTTTAAGTATAATCTTACTTTTGAAGGTCAATGTTATTTCCACGTAATTAAAATACCTAAAGCCATATTGTCTGCGGCTGATAACACAATCAATTATGATAGAAAAGGCATGCAAAGAATTTTATAAGTGTTATATAAATAAATATAATGAATAATGAAAGAGATATTCAAATAAAAATAACAATAAAAAAATTTAGTTATCTACCATAATTACAAAAAAATGAAATAAGACATTATACTCGCGTCATTCAATTTAAACTTTACGTCAAATTCTTAACCTAGATTTATAACGTAAATTATGTAACATAATAGTGGTTTAAAAAAATTCAGAATATCATTAGATTTCGAGATAAACTTGATAGGTATAGAGATATTACGTTTTAAATATAATACATAATGCTAAGTACTATAGGAAATTTTTTTTGTAATTTCTTCTATTTGCGTCAAGAAAAATGTACACAAAAATGTTTATACATTACAACATCACTAGCAGTAAATATGTTGCTACGTTAGTGGCAAAATTAGGAAATATTGTTTATTAATTGCAGAATTGTAATCAATCGTTCTGATAAGAATTTTTGATATCTGCATTATTTGAGAACAATCACATATCTTTTCTAATCGAAATGTAAAAATATAGTTTTAGGGGTTTTAAAGATCATTCCACCTAGGTGCAGTGACATCATACTAGTCATATTTTAAAATTTTTCTTCTATTGTAAGGATCTTCTATAAACCGCAGACTCGAAAAATTCTGTGTTAACATTTATCAGATCCTTACATTTCTTTAATAATTAGAAGAAACATTTAAAAGTGATGTTACACTGTGGACTTGTGAAACGATCTTTATTTCCAAAAGAACAGAATTGTGTCTTGATTTTCAGTATGTTTCAAATAAAATTGTAATTATTAAAATTAATGAACGCTTCTTTTGGAAATGTTTGTATAAATTTGGGAAATTTGTCAATCAGATTTCGATAACAAAAAATTTGCGCATGGTCATCTTCCTGAAGATATC